>CM055127.1:361844052-361921552 GCA_029206835.1 Rana muscosa
CGCGACCGCCGGTCACTAGCATCAGCACCCCCACAATGCCGCGCCTGCTATCCCGTTTAAATGAACAGACGTACAGCTACCACGGTTCGCGGGATCGTGCCAACCTGCCGTAGTATAATGACGGCGGCAGGTCGGCAAGTGGTTGTATACGGTTTTGTTCGACTTTTACCTATAGGCAAGCCATAATGCTTACCTATAGGTAGTGGAAATATCTCCTAAACGACGCACGTCACAGAGCCGGAGTCCATGGCTCCGAAGGAAGAGGGGTGAAGATGGACGCGGCCTGCACAGGGGACAGCGTGGGGCTTTGTTTGCAGGTGTCATATAATGGGCTAGTATGCATTGCATACTAGCCCATTATGCTTTTAATTTGCAGGGAGCAAAAGACGAAGTAAAACCCATCAGGGTTTACTCCCCTTTAGATGTATCAACTGTTTTGCAAGTTATGGATCACACTCATACCAAAGTTATACATTCACACATTTTTCATTTGGTAGTGTAGGATCATCTTCCGGGGGGGGGGGGGGGGATGTATATACACTGTATTGTCAAAAGTATTGGGACGCCTGCCTTTACACGCACATGAACATAAAAGACATCCAGTTTTAGTCCATAGGGTTCAATATTGGGTTGGCCCACCCTTTCAGCCAACACAGCTTTAACTCTTCTGGGAAGGCTGTCCAGTCCACAAGGTTTAGGAGTGTGTGTGTGTATATGGGAATGTTTGACCATACTTCCAGAAGCACATTTGTGGGGTCAGGCACTCTAATTCATCCCAAAAGGTGTTCCATCGGATTGAGGTCAGGACTCTGTGCAGGCCAGTCAGGTTTCTCCACCTCAACTGGCTCATTCAAGTCTTTATTGACCTTGTTTGCGTACTGGTGCGCAGTCATGTTGGAACAGGAAGGGGTCATCCCGAAACCACAAAGTTGAGAGCATGAAATTGTCCAAAATGTCTTGGTATGTTGACGCCTTAAGAGTTCTCTTCACTGGAACGAAGGGGCCAAGCCCAACCCCTGAAAAAAAAAACACACACACACCTTAATCCCCCTCCACCAAATGATTTGGACCTGTGCACAATAGAACACCTTTAAGATGTAGTGGAACAGGAGATTTGCATCATGGATGTGCAGCTGACAAATCACCAGCAACTACGTGACGCTACCATATGGACAATATGGACCAAAATCTGAGGAATGTTTCCAACTTCTTGTTGAACTTACGCCAAAGAATTGGAGGTAGTTCTGAAGGCAAAAGGGGGTCTAACCAGGTACTAGCAAGGTGTATCTAATAAAGATACTAATAAGATAAAGATACTAATAAACAAACACACACACACACACACACACACACACACTATACATTTTACTATAAATTGTATATATATGGACTTAAAATTACCGTATTTAATCGGTGTAAAACATGCACTTTTTCCCCCCTTAAAATAGGGGGGAAGTCATGTGTGCGTGTTATACGGTGATATAGGGCTGCCTTGGAGGGGAAGGATTGAATGAGCGCCACTGAAATACAGAGCCGCAATCTCCTGTGTACTGGGCGTCATGCCCCCTGGGTGAAACTGGACGTGACTGCGAGCCGAGCACACAGGAGATCCGACTCTGTATTTTGGCGGCGCTAGTTCCCTCCAAGGCAGCCCTATCCGGCTCTGTTTTGCCCTGGGCGGAACTGGGCGTGACTGCAAGCCGAGCACACAGGAGATCCGGCAATGACAAGGCTGCAGGTGGGCACCGATTAGGCTGCAATGATGGGCACCGATTAGGCTGCAATGATGGGCACCAATTAGGCTGCAATGATGGGCACCAATTAGGCTGCAATGATGGGCACCAATTAGGCTGCAATGATGGGCACCAATTAGGCTGCAATGATGGGCACCAATTAGGCTGCAATGATGGACAAGGCTGCAGATGGACACTGATCAGGCTGCAATGATGGGCAAGGCTGCAGATGAGCACCGATTAGGCTGCAGTGATGGGCAATGGCGAGGCTGCAGATGGGCACTGATAGATAAGGCTGCATTTATGGGCACTGATAAGGCTGCATTGATGGGCACTGACCCTTATTTTGCTTCAAATTTCTTTTAAAATTTTTGTTTTTTTCCTGAAACTTCCCGCTTAAAATTAAAGTGCGTGTTATCCGCCTGTGCATATTATACGCCGATAAATACGGTATATCTTCCAAGAGCCTTTATCCTACATGCAGCGTGTGGGCAGGCTCTTTGGAGCAAATAAATCACTGTATGCATGTAGAGATGGATAGATAGGTGGGGGATGGGCAGGCTTCTGTAGTCCAGCAGCCAGGGCTGACCACGTTGGTTGGCATATCAATGTAGAGAAGGCACTGTGTGTTTTCAGCGCAAACAGGGAGTTACAAACACCATTGATTTCTGGCATATCACAACAGGTATTTTTCTGTACATGCAGTGACTTTGAGGGATAAAATATTGGTATCTATTAACAGGAGAATTGGCATATATTTAAAAAATAGGGTTGTCCCGATACCGATACTGAGCATTTGCGTGAGTACTTGTACTCGCGCAAATGCTCCCGATGCTTCACCCGATACTTTTTTTTCTAGTGTAGTGTGGCTGGAGAGGGCGGGAGGAGTCAGTGGCTGGGGAGGGCGGGAGAGGGCGGGGGAGGGCGGGCGGAGTCTGGCTGGAGAGGGGGCGGGCAGAGTTTATGGAAGGAAAGTGTGGGCGGAGTCTGGCTGGAGAGGGCGGGCACAGTCGGTGGACGGATTTGGCGGGCAGAGAGCGAGTCCCTCACCTGCAGTTGAACCTGGTAAGCTGGCAGGGGTGTAGGGCACAGCCGCATCGGGATCGGTGACTGGTGCTGTCACATTCGGTCGCCGTCAGCGGCTAAAGGTCCTGACGCCCATCTTGGTACACCCTGCACTTGGCTGCAGTAAGCAGCAGCAGACATCTTGTTACACCCAGCCCGAGCTATATGGGCTGGGTGTAACAAGATGTCTGCTGCTGCCTACTGCAGCCGAGTGCAGAGTGTACCAAGATGGGCATTGCAGCTTTTTGCAGTTTTTTTTTTATAAATCCTGTGTCATTTTTTGCAGCATTTCAGTGCCAGCCACCTATCGGTGCCATCTATCAGTGCCCACAAGTGCCACCTATCAGTGCAATCGGTGCCATCTACCAGTGCCACCTGATAGGTGGCACTTGTGGGCACTGATAGATGGCACTGGTAGCACTATCAGTGCAATCAGTGCCACCTATCAGTGAAATCAGTGACATCTATCAGTGCCCACAAGTGCCATCTATCAGTGCCATCTACCAGTGCCACCTATCAGCGCCCACAATTGCCACCTATCAGTGCCATCTATCTGTGCCACCTATCAGTGCCCATAAGTGCCACCAATCAGCGCCATCTATCAGTGCCACCTATTAGTGCCCATCAGCGCCAGTCACCAGTCAGTGCCCATAAGTGCCGCCTATCAGTGCCAGCCACCTGTCAGTGCCACCTATCAGTCCCCATCTGTCAAACTGTCACATGACATTGAAAAAAAAAGTATCGGTAATCGGTACCGGCGAGTACTTGGAAAAAAGTATCGGTACTTGTACTCGGTCCTAAAAAAGTGGTATCGGGACAACCCTATTAATAAATGTATTGATTTTTTCCTTTACCATACACTAAAAATCTAGAAACATCCAAGTATATCCAGTTCTTATTTATCAGTTTCATAGTGATGAACTGGCAAAAACATTTTTCTTATGTACTACCAAGAAGGAGAACATAGAAAAGTATAATGTCAGCGGTCTTCAAACTAGGGCCCGCCGGCAGCATCAGGGCCACTGCTAGGGTCGCCACCCATCCTTTATAATATGGAATTGTCCGCTATTTGAAGTTAGCAAATTATGTCCCATATTGATTACATATAGGATGCAGATCTCATAAATGTACATTTGCACCGCCTCCCATTGCCTCCTCAACTCCTTAATCAATGGGTATTGCCGCTTGACCCATCACTGAGACTGACAGTTCCTATTCACCATACACTTTCTGCAACAAGGAACGAACACCCCTAGGATCACGAGACCTGAATGTGAAGGCAAAAGCTCTGCATGGGGCAGCCTTTGGACAGGCATGGTCTGGAGATTAGAGAAGCCCGAGTGAGTCTGCACTGCATCTGTGCAGTCATTTGCTTGTTTCTCCTTTGCTGAATGTGGAAGTGTTAAAGCCACCCGCGTTTTTTTTTTTGTTTTTTTTTTTAAAGTCAGCCGCTACAAAACACTGTAGCAGCTGACTTTTAATAAGGACACTTACCTGTCCTACTCGCTCGCATTGTCGCCCCCCAGGCCGATCCCTCAATCCTGGCAGCTCCCGGCGCCGCCATCCTCACCAAGGTAAACATGCAGTGATGCCGTGCGGCTTCACTGACCGTTTCCTACTGCGCATGCACGAGTCTCGCAGTGTTTTCTGAATGGGCGGCTGCTCTCTGGGATACACACAGTTCCCAGAAGGCAGCGTGCCCTATTCACCAGAAGACACCGCGAGTAGGGGGATACACACAGTTCCCAGAAGGCAGCGTGCCCTATTCACCAGAAGACACCGCGAGTAGGACGGAGGAAGACCTGCCGAGGATAAGGAAGAGGCAGATTAGGAACATCCACTTAGCAACCGCCTTTTCTTTTTTTTTTTTTAGGGTGGAACTCCCTTTAAGAAGCTGCTAGCAGAATGTGTACTCTTCACTCTGGGAAAGTACCCACTAGCACACAATGCTTTCACAAGGCTTTCCAACAAACAAATACAAATAAAATGTATTCATTGATAGATGAAACTTTATTTTTCAGAGCACAAATATTTGTAAAATATACAGTTTCCTTTGTACTGAAAAGATTGAAGACCTCTCTTTGATCCAGCATTAAAGTAGAACTATAGGCAAAACGTTTTTTTTGTTCCCATTTTGGATAGATTAAGGGAGGGTAGTAACCTCTGTCAGATTTTTTTTTCGCCATCTTGTTCTCTTTGTGGAGATATCCCTTCACTTCCTGTCCCATAACAAAACAAGGAGTGAGAGGAAATCCCTGCAAATTAAGGGAATTCTTTGGGGACGCCCAGGTCACCAGAACTTGTGTCCCCATTGGAAGATTTCCCCTCCATTATTTTCACTTCCAATGATAATGGTAAACTGGACAAATAGAGAGGGTAAATCTCAATGTGGGCACAGACAGCAATAAAAAACCTAATAGGGGTTCCAATTCCTCTCTGCTCTATCCAAAACTGAAAAAAAAAAGTTTTGCCTTTAGTTATACTTCAAGTGAAACCAGCATTTGCATAACTGTAAGATTTGCGTTTTTTTATATTACATAACTTCTTAACCTTGCTAAAATTGAAAATAGAACATGCATGTTTTGATGAGAAAGACAAACCCTGACACAACTTGTGGGAAAAACCCCAGCTGCAACTCTAACCATGAAACTTCCCACAGAGTCTGGAACGCAAGTAGAGGCTCCAAAAATATCCAGCTGGAGCCAGCGTCTGCGTATTTTATCCATGTTCAGAATGAAGTGTCGGGCCACAGCACAACAGTGGAGTGGGTGTCTGCACCTGCTACACTTCCAGGTCATCTCTCATGTTTCACACTATCACTCTGTTAGAGGACACTGAAAAGAAGCAGAGTAACCATAAAGTGACATTAAATCCACATTATTAAAAACTGTCAGTACACATTGTATTACATGCTGTTCCTACTCTGTGAATATGGGATTTGTTTTCTGTATTCTGCAAGAAACCTGGTTCACCCAGCTACTCACTGACCCTCCCTCCTTATCCGTGTCCCCGCAACAGCCTGAAATTTTGGAGACTGGCGTTGTCACATCTACTGAGCATGCTCCACTTTCAGTTCTTTATTTTCTCCTTTTTCTTATCTGTACAGCCCACACGATTATAGAGTAATACATGTGGGTGTATATACTCTGAAAAAAAATAGGACAGTCCATTCTCTCCCTTCTCCTCCATGCCCACCAAACAGCTAAACACTAGGGGGCGGGATATATGTAATATGTTGGTTGATAGAGGCACCAACTCTCTGTAATTGTAGGCACACACAAACAAAATAGACAGACTGGAGCGATGTAAAAAACGGTTGCGATTGGCAGAACCTCCCCCTAGATAGCCCACAACATGCTTTTGCAATAAAATAATAAAGATTTTTAAATGCATATTTGTAGAACAATTTAAAAGTTTTGATATTATGTTTTTTTTTTTGTATTCTTAAGACCTTTTTTTTGGGGGGGGGGGGGAGACTGTGACAGGCAACAGAGGACTAAGAGCTCCTTCTGCTGAGGTTTTAGTATTATGAAAATAAGGTAATTACGGTAGATTTTTTATAAAAATAAATACAGTGCCATCCAGGAATAATGTAAATTAAACAGTGCGTGTTTAGTTTTTACTTTAAGATCTACCAGATCTAATTAATAAGAAGGCCTCTTGCATAGGATGACCAGACATCCCCGGTTTCAGGGGACAGTCCCCAGATTGAGGGCACTGTCCCCGGACCAAGTCTGTCCCCGGTTTTGGCCCCGGATTAGATTTGAACAGGAGCTGGGGCAATTTCAAAGACAGTCAGTGCAGAATAATAAAAAAAAAAATCTAAATTACACACCCCCTCCGCTGTGCCGCTCCTAGTAGCTTAGGGGGTGTATTTTTTTACATTATCTGTGCTCCTATCTGATGATCATGTGCTGGTTGGAGAGGAGGGAATTTTTCTTCAGTTTCGGGTGCATGCCCATTCAGCTCCGCTCGCATTTTCTTCTGCCTTGGCTCAAGTCCCAGGCCAAGCCACCTGCCTTCTTATCTCCTTGCCTTCCCTGGTGGAGTGGAGTGATCTTCCACCGCTCCCCACCCAGTAGTAGCTGAGGCCGGAGAGTGAGACTTGACAGGCTGTGAGGCGGGCGGCTGCGGCGATGGGCAGAGAGTCACTGATTGCTTCCATTACTAGTAAAAAAAAATTAATATGTCCCCGGATTCAATTTAAAAAAATCTGATCACCTTACTCTTGCACATAGGACATCTACCTGTGCATCCCTCCTGGAATTTTAGTGCACCCAGAAAAAACTGCTACAACTTCCAACCCTGTTGACTGCAGCTTGTCAAAGTCTATGGTAGGCTGAACACTGTACGGAGTGTTACTTGTGTTTAGGGTCCTATACATTAAAGCCTCGTACACACGGACGGTTTTCTAGGCAAGAACTGCTGGGAGAGCTTTTTGCCGAGAAAATCGGCCGTGTGTATGGTTTCTTGTCAGGAATCTCGACGAGAAAAATAGAGAACCTGCTCTTTATTTTCTCGTCGGGATTCTCGTCGGCCTGTTTCCCCGACGAGAAAACCGTGCGTGTGTACGCTTACCTGTCTCCAGGTAAACCCGTGCATGCTCGATGAGACTTCGACGCATGTGCGGTAACTTACAAGGGTAGTGTAGGGTGAAGCAAGATGGCATCGAATGTGACGAGTGCATGCTCGTCGTACTCGAGGACTTCACCGCATTCTTGCCATTCAAAAGAACACTGAAATGAATGGGAGGCGGTTTTCAGGAGCTTAGCCGAGGCCATTTCCAGCACTAAAGCACCTGAAAACTGGCCCGGTGTGAAGCTGGTCTTAGTATTACCTTAGGGAGATGCAGACTAGAATACTGCAATCACTGAGCAGCAAATGATATCACCTGTGATGTATTTCAGTTATCTTGCAAACCTGGCCTGTTAGTGGGTCCTGAGGACAGGAGTTGAGAACCACTGCCCTAGGGGAAGGAGCCTCCGTTTAAGAGTAAAGGTCTGTTCAGACAATACGAAAATCGGAAAGTAAAATTTTGTCCGAACGATCGATCTGCCGATTTTCGGATTGTTAGTGTGGGGCTTTCGGACGATTTTGATTTTTCGTCTGACAAAAGCTGGATGTGCAGACTATAAAATTTTTGTCATACGTGAACTCAACGTCCGATTTTTGTTTAATTAGTACGGTTTTCGCCCCCAAAAAAATTTGAAAACCACAAGACCACGCATTCTCAGAAACAAAATACATACATACAAAACTATTCAGCACATTATGTCACTTCTGACATTGTATTCTGTTGTACGAGAATTTTCGTATGGTGAGTAAACTCTTTTTTTTGACATGAGACTAGCATGCAACAAAAAATGGACGAACGGTAGTCCGAAAATCTGATCGTGTGTACGAGGCTTAAGTCAAATATTCAGAAGCGGAACATATCCCAGAGCAGCCAGCATGTGTTGTGTTCCTCCGTCTTGTCCCTAAGGGCAGGCGTCATCCAAAAATTTCTGATGGCTGCCCTGGCTGCATTTTCCTGTGTCCGCACTGACATTCTGAGCTAGCACTCCTTGGAAAATTTACTGTGTGCTGTGAGGTGAAGTAGGGGAGATGAGGCAACTGGTTATGCTTTAGAAGAGTGACCGTGGGGGACACACTCATGTAGGCAGGAAGTGGCTGCAAAGAGGCAGCAGAAGATCAGCAGCACTGGGATAGTTCTTTCATCCATTAATGTCTTTTATTTAAAAAGTGTCTCTAAGGCTTCATTTAGATGTGCAGTTGGGTGGTAAAAATATGCAGTAGAGACATGTTTTGGCCACCCTTAAGCTGCATTAGGCAGCAGACGAGGGTGTTTTACAAGCTGCAGTCATGATGCATTAGGCATAATAAGGAGTTTCCCCCTATGACAGATTTTTAGTGTCAGGCTGGGTACACACTATTGCGAATTGGATGTGGGTTTCCCTGCATCCAATTCACAGGTCAGGAGATTGTGACCACCTCTCTATGGAGCCGGTTCAAACACCTCTGACGGCTTGGGAGTCCTGTGTGTCTTCTGGTCCGTTTCCGGTCCACATTCAGCCCAAAATTCGGACTGAAATCAGACCTAAAAGGGTGAATGGGGATGCACGGGACTCCTACTGCGAGCCGCTCTGTGCTGCAGTGACAACCCAGCCTTACTCTTTCTGGCCAGCCTATAACTCTGATGTAACAGTGTTATTGACTGGCTACTCTGTGTGAGCAAGTTTTTTTTTTTTTGTTCAAAAACTTTTATTTTTATTTTAGAAAATTATTCTCATAATACAATTTGTGCATTTTGTTCAGTAAAACATTACACATAGAAACAAAAAACATATCTAATCTTACATCCATATAATATTTTGTGTCAATCTTGTGTATTTGCATCTGTATCATATCACTCTATCCTCTCTTCCCCTTTTCTCCCTTTCCACCTCCCCCCTAATCCCATCACTACGTCCATCACCTATGCCTCCTAATATCTGATCACCACAAGTCGTTTTTTCCACCACCGATGTTCTCTCCTATCTAGATGTTCAACCTTTGCTCCTTCAGGCCGTTCTTTCCTTCTCCTCTGCCCCTCCCTCCCCTACACCTCCCCAGGGTCTCTACATCTGGAGTCTTTCCACTACCAGTTGAGATGGCGCTAAATCAGCATCCCCCAACCATGGTTGCTATATAGTATCAAATTTACCCACTTCTCTCCTACGACTATATGTCAATCGCTCTCTAAGAAGCAAGGAGTTTACATAGGAGATCCACTGCTTCCCCGTGGGTACCGCTGGTGCCATCCAGTATTTTGCGATAAGTTTTCTAGCTAGATACATCAGTCTAGTTAACATGTAGTACATTCCTCTTGGGAACATTTCTACATCTA
This sequence comes from Rana muscosa, assembly GCA_029206835.1. Lineage (NCBI taxonomy): Eukaryota > Metazoa > Chordata > Amphibia > Anura > Ranidae > Rana > Rana muscosa. The sequence goes on from CM055127.1 coordinate 361,853,737, forward strand.
TGGCTCCAAGCAGGTACACTACAGGGTTTAGAGGGACTGGAACCTGTGCTAGTCTAGTAATGCACTGGGAGACTTCCTCCCAGTACCTGTGTAGTTTTGGACACCTCCAGATTAGGTGTATAAAGCCCCCCTTATGTACCTTACATTTTGGGCACGGGGGGAGTCTCTTCCTCCCCATTTGTATAACTGCACTGATGTTCTATATGCCCTATGCAAAATAAATTGCAACAATCTATGGGATGCGGATACCGATACCGCTGGAATAGATTCAAGGGCCATTTCCCACTGGTTTCCATCTATCTCCCCTATATCTTCCACCCATTTGCTTCAGCATTTTAGAGAGGCATAGTCCTGTACTGAGGACAGCAATTCCCTATAGATTTTTGATGTTAGTCCTTTCCTAGAGTCTGCCCCAAGAACTTCTCTCAACAAAGGTGATGTTGACACTGTCAAAGAGTGTGTTGTTTGTTGTGCCTGCAACGCATGACGAAGTTGGAGATATTGATAGAAGCTCCTGGGGTTTAACTGGAATTCCCTACATAGCTGTTCATACGTCTTCAACACCTCCCCCTCATAGCTGTGCAAAAAAACAGATCCCCCTCTCTTTCCAGGGGGTAAAGCCCTGCAATTCCTGTACCTCTGGGTATTTCTGATTGTGCCAAATCGTGGTAAAAGGCAACAAACCCGATATCTTCAGAGCTTTCCGGACCTCCCCCCCCATACCCTTTTGAGGAGGACACACGTAGGTGCCGAGCCTGGCATGCTTGGCAGGTCCATCTCCATATGAGAGGCCGCCTCTAATGCGGGGGCCAATGCGGTCACCAAGTTACATATAGGGTCCTCATTTCCTTCCCGCCCCCACCCTGCCATCTGCTGGAGCTGCGAGGCCAAAAAGTATACATTTTGGGATGGGGTACTGCTAGTCCTCCTCTGTCCTTTCCATATTGCAGTGTGGGTAGACTGATCCTGACTGCCTTTTTTTTCCCATATTAATTCCCTCATCAACTGTCTGAGCAAGTTAGGGGGCGCAGATTACTGCCCTTACCCCGGGTGCCGACAATCCATACTACGCTAAAAGAAAATGTCTCTTAAAATTTTTAGCGCCTAGATTCTGCCTTTGGCTCCTAGATTCAAAGCAAATTTGTCAAGCCCTAGTATACACCACCAAAAAACACACACACACACACACACACACACACACACACACACACACACACACAGCAATGTACACACCAACGCATGACACACACATGCTGCAAGGAGGAATCCAGTTCATTATACAGCACACTTTGTGTTACATACTACAAAGTTGGATTATGTGGAGTTTTCCGCTTGCCATGCGTTACACCCACAATACAATGTTGGATCATGTGGAGTTCATATATCTTATATATGGATCATTGAAGACTGTGAGCTGAGACTCCAGAGCACTTCCAGCTACATTGACAGCTCCCCCTGCATCCAGCTCCTTTCTCCTGTGGTGGTCTTGATTGAAGTCCTGCACAGCTATACTGTATATGTGCACTGGACCTCCCAGCCCTCCTGTGTGAATGGTTCTTTTTTTATTCCTTAATTTTCTCATGAATGAAGATGCACAAAGCATCCTTATTCACGAGAAAACAAACCTGGGCAGGAACCTATGATCGGCTCCTCCCATCCATTCAGGAAGTGATGTCACTAGCCTTCAGTAACCACACCCACTGGCTGCTCTTAGACTCAGAAAGGTGAGGGATTGAAGTCACGTGACAGGCACTTGATTCTGCAACTTGTTTTTTTTGTTCATTTCAGACATAAGGCTAAAGCTTACATTAATGATTACAGGGGATATATTAAGTATTAGGCTTTACTTCCACTTTAAGTTGAATTTGTATGCAAGTTGAAACGGGTAAATTATTTATTTATTTTTTTATCAAAAAAGGTGTTTATTAAACAAGTTCAAATAATTTACAATGTACAGACAGTGTATTTGAATATATTAATAGGTATAATGTACAATCTTCCCAGCGTCCACCAGAGTTGCCTAATCTTCAAACCTGATAAGTTTACAATATACTAAATATATACATATTAATACCGTGCATCTGGTGTTATCAATCAGTAGCCCATTAGGGTCCTCCCGCAGGGCATTGCAACAATCTGGACATCACCAACTCCCTGGGACTCAGTCCAGGGGTATCTAGCCATGGTGCCCAAATTGTTTTGAATCTGCCCGGACTGCCTCTATGTTGGTAGATATATCTTTCAATAACCAAGGTATTTCCCATATGTGTTATCCAGGAGGCTACCGTGGGTGGGGAGACCGATTTCCAGCCCATCAAGATGAGCTTGCGAGCCTGGAACAATGCCCTAGAGAGTGCTATTCTAGTCATCTCCTCCGGGACAGCGTCCTCCAGCACCCCTAATATGCAATAAATTGGGTCTAAAAAGAGACAGTCGTCCGGAACACTCGATTAAGCGTCCCAAGCACCTGGCTCCAGTACCTGTGGAGTTTTGGGCATCTCCAGAGCAGGTGGATGAGGTCACCCTGATGTTGCCCGCATCTGCTACACAGGGAGTCTGGCCGCCTGCCCATCTTGTGCAATCTAAGTGGGGTGTAATGCACCCTGAGTACTATGTAGAGTTGGGAGACCTTTTGGGCCGCGTTAGGAGAGCAAGTAGTAATTGACTGCAGGACTTCCTCCCATTGGTCTCCCGTGAGTAGCAGTGGGGTGGGCTTTGAAGTGGTGTGTCAATAGCATTTGGTTACAGTGTGAGATAATCCCTTTAGTTTCAGTGCTAGTCTGCAGCAAGTGGAAAATAGGGGTGCCTGACATAGCCCAGTGGGTAGCGTCTCCCTGCGGGCCCACTGCATGTCGGAGCTGAAGATAAGTGTAGTACATGGTAGAGGGCAGACTGAACCTGGCTCGCAACTCAGGGAAGGACAACAGCTTGCCGTCTTGAAATATGTGCGATAGAAAAGTCACTCCAAAGGAGCGCCACTTGGGGCCCTGTTGTAATTTTGCCAGTTTGACATAGGAGAGATTCCCCCACATCGGACTATATTCAATAAAGCCTCTTGTATCTGTCTGCCCTTATTCCAGATTTTCTGGGATTAGGGTAAAGGTCGGTGTCTGTTTATTAGATTTGTGAAATATCGGAGCCTCCAAGCCCATTGGAACAGTCTCCGCTCCAGACCCAGTCAGCATCAATCGTGCAGAGGAGCCAACCGGATTCTGAGCCATGGATCCAACCAGATGCTGCATTTGGGCCGCAATGCAGTACAGCCAAGGGTTGGGCACTGCCAATCCTCCACTGTCCTTAGGATTCTGCAACTGTTCTAATTCTGAGAGGGCCTGTGTAACAAAGTGTCTAAAGAGGGTGTTAACCACCAGAAAGATTTTCAGGTGGATCACTACCGGAGAGTTGTGTAGAAAGTATGGTAGCTCGGGCAACAGTATAATTTTATTAAATTGGCCTTACCTGCAAGTGAAAGTTTAAGATTGTTCCAGGTGTTAATTTTGTCCCTAAATCTAGACAGTGGGGGGTGTATATTTAAAAGGGCAATAATCTGCAAGTTTAGGTGATATTTGTACTCCCAGGTATTTGAATGAGGCCACCGGGATCGGGCAGGAATCAGGCAGATCCACTGCCCGATTCCCGTCCAGCACCATCAGGGCTGACTTGGACCAGTTAATGGTCAGGCTGGAGAAGTGCCCGAATTTAGAAATAAGGATGGTCACCTCAGCCAAAGAAGTGGTGGTGTCCCCCAAGAAAAGCATCATGTCGTCGGCATACAGCATAATCTTTTCATGAAGATCACCATACCTCAACCCCGTGATCCCCTGGCTAGCCCTCACTACAGCCACCAGTGGCTCAATAGCAAAGAGCAGGGGAGACAGGGGACAGCCCTGCCTCGTACTCCTACCCAGAGCAAACGCGCGAGACCTCTTGCCCGACATCCTAATAGTCGCTTGTGGGGAGGCGTATAGCAACTTGACCCAGGCTATGAATCGGTCTCCAAACCCAAAATTTGGACAGCACCGCCCACAGGTATCACCAGCCAATGCGGTCAAATGCCTTATTGGCGTCAAGGGACAAAAGGGCCCGTTTCCCCCATTGTCCGCTTGCAACTGCTTGTTCAGAAAAAGGCGCCTGAGATTGGTGGCCGTGGATTTTTGCCGCATAAAACCTGCCTGGTCGGGGTGTATTATAGAGGCTATGATCCCGTTGACCCGCAGTGCCAAGACCTTAGCCAGGATTTTAACAAATCGCTCTGAAGGAGAGAGATGGTCTGTAGGAACCCGGGTCAACTGGATCCTTCCCAGGCTTAAGTGACAAGATTATATCTGTTCTGGCCATCGAGGGCGGAAAACTCCCCTCCTCGAGGGAGGCATTAAATACTTCTAGCAAGGGTGGCATTATCTGTTCACCAGATTGGGTAAGGACCTCCATGGGGAGAGCATCCTCCCCAGGCGCCTTGCAAGTGGGAAAGGAGCACACCGCCCTCTAACTCCTTCAAAGTCAGAGGGGGCTCCAACTGCTGTCTGGCTCCCTCCAACAGGGAGGGCAGGTCAATCTCAGACAGATGGGTTACAAGATCACTATCTGAGTAGCCATCCCTCGCACCATTGAGGTCCTTGAAGAAGGATGCAAGCTACGATATAATGTGTTCAGGGTTATTAACCACCCTGCCACTGGAGGCGCGGATTGCCCCAATGGCCGGGGATTGTTGCCGAGACCTAGCAATCTTTGCCAGTAGGCGTCCCGTTTTCTCCCCCTCTTCATAAAATGCTAGCTTGGTGAAGAATCTTTTATGTTCTGCAGTGGAGGATCTCAGGCGATCCTGGGCCGACATCCATGCTTCCCATGCAAAATCCGTTGGATCCGTAAGATAGTTACAGCTGTCACACCTGGTCTCCCACCTGCTCCAGCAGAGCTGAGGAGTTTTGTTTGACTGTTGCGATCTCCGCAATAAACACCCACATGAGGTATGCTTTGAAAGTTTCCCATTTTTGAATGTTATCCGCAAAGTGACTATGAGATTGGAAAAACCTATCAATTTGGGTTGCTATTCATTCTGGGGAGGTGAACAGTTTGAGCCAGAAGGCGTTAAGCTTCCAGGGCGCCTTGGGCAGCGAGGTGGGGGGTTTGGTAATCAGCCAGAGGGCCATGGGAGAGTGGTCAGACATTCCACGGGGGAAATATTTTACCCCTGAGGTGTAATCGACCATATTAGGTGTGCCCACACTGAGATCGATAGGTGACAGGGAACCATGGGTTTTGGAGAAGCATGAAAACTGCTTTGTGCCCGGGTTGCGTATGCGCCATATGTCCGTCCAGCCCACCTCTGACAGTAGGCAACTTAAAGCAGTACCCCTGCCGGGGGGGGGGGGCTGGAGGGTGTCTATCCAATCTGGGGTCTAGATAGCAATTGAAATCTCCCGTTATCCACACCGGAACATCAGGCTTACTCGCCAGGTAAGACAGCAAGCACCTGACACATCCCTTGAGAACGGGGGTGGGATATATATGGAAGCCAACAGCAATGTTAAGGTATACAATTTTCAGTAAATAAATTAATATCAACCAGAAGCGTCCACCATCGAGTCAAGCTCTTGGTATTTTTTTTATTTTTATTTTTTTGCAGGTCCATGTTTTTTTTTTCCTTTTTTTTTTTTTTTTTTTTTAAGTGTTTTTATTAATTTCATATCTCATAACATAATATCAAAATGTACAAAAACCTAATATTTCACAGAGAGATAATAAAACATTGCTCCTAACCACGTCCCCCTCCCCGGATCTCCCCTCAATGGTTACCCACCCTTCTATTGCTCCCTCTTTAGCCTTTTCATTTTCTTCCCTTAATCTTGCCTCTCTCATATAAAATCTATATCATTTCTGTGTTAAATTATATAAATTTATATACCCATCTCTCTCTCTCTCTCTCTCTCTCTCTCTCTCAGGGCTGTGGAAATTAACTAATAATTCCTCGATTAATTGTTTTGATCGATCAAAATTCTTTTGATCGGTACTCACCTCTCCGCCGGCTTCCGGGTCTTCAGGGAGATCCGGTGACGTCACGGACACCGGCGGGGCTTGCCGTGTCCATCTGAAGGGCTCCTTTGCTGTGCCTTCATATCTGCATGCCGGCGGGATCTTACTATCTGCCACACGCAAGGGCTGTTACACTTCCCTCTATCACTTCGCTCTATCAACCTGGGATTCTATAGCCATCCACTGTGAGTTGTGATAGTTCCCTTCACGGGACATCTACTGTACATGCCGACGGACTGATGTTAGTCCCTCCTCATCTGGATTCAGCAGTGGTATCGTTGTACACATTTTTATACCAGTATCATACTTAGCTACATGTTTTTATGACTGCTTTTGCTACCGTTTGGTATTACTCGCACCATTTTTACAGTTTATGTAGCTACATCGATTTTATCTCCAGTGCAATATTTATTTTGTTACCTACTTGAAGACTATAAAAGTTTTAATGCTATTCCCATCGAGCGCTGTCTTTGTGTGTTTTTTGTATCCTGCTATCGATTTTTTCAGTGGTTGGTAGCTGCACTGAGAATCAGCCTGCAAGGAGATCAGCTAAAAGTAGTTGGATCTGTATGTGCGTTATAATTAATCAAAATTAGTCGATTAATCGATTTAAAAAAAAAAATCGATTAATCGAACACGAAAATTTTAATCAGTAACAGCCCTAATATATATATATATATATATATATATATATATATATATATATATATATATATATATGCGCCCATACAATACGCATATACGTATCACACACATATATACCCATTACGCTCCCAGCAACTCTGCGTATCCCATAGTAGGTTTATAAATTACCCATTCCCGCCCTTTTTTTAAAAAAACTGCTCCATTTCCTCCCCCTCCCTAAACTTTAGATATTCCAGTCTGTAGATATCATCAATTTTATGGCACCATCCCTTCAAGCTAGGTCGTCCGATTCTTGCCAGTGTATAGCTATTTGGTACTTTGCAGAGTTTAAAAGTTGTGGAATTAGGCCCCTTTCACACTGAGGCGTTTTTACCGCGTTTTCGCAGTAAAAATAGCGCTGTAATAACGCCTGCAATAATCCTGCCCCAGCATTCTCAATGTGAAATCTCTGAGGGCTTTCACATTGAGGCGTTTTGCTGGCTGGGCGTTGAAAAAAATCCTGCAAACAGCTTTTTTAGAGCAACTTTAGGGCGCATAAAATAGCGCTGTAAAAACGCCTATCCCCATTGAAATGAATGGGATTCGCGGTAAAAACGCATAGGCATAAGCGTTATGTTAAAAAATAGCGCTAACGCCTATGCGTTTTTACCGCGTTCACGCTAATTTTAGCGCGAACGCGGTAAAATCGCTGTAAAACCGCATAGGCGTTAGCGCTATTTTTACCGCGATCGCGGTAAACACGCGGTAAAAATGTCATTTTTTAGCGTTTTTTTCAACGCCTCAGTGTGAAAGGGGCCTAAAGTGTTCTCAAATACTGTTTAGTTGGGATTCGAATCCCATGTAATATACAGCCCCAAGGCTCTTTAGGGACTTTGATCTTGGTTATGGCTTTAATTGTTAGTCTGATCTCTCCCCAATATATTTTAATTTTAGGGCACGTCCACCAAATGTGGGCCATAGTCCCTATTTCCTTGCACCCCCTCCAACAAAACTTTGCAATTTTGTTTGAACATTTGTGTACCTTATCGGGGGTTAAGTACCAGCGGACTAGACATTTATAATTTAGTTCCATTTCGTTATTGTTTACTGATGTGGAGTGCACTCTCTCTATAATTTGCCTAATCTTGAGGTCGTTGACCTGCGACCCCAACTCCTCCTCCCACTTCTTGATAAATGGCGGTATACCCAGCTTTTTTGTATTACTTAATATTTTGTAAATCTTAGAGATTACTCCCTTCTTAACCTTCTCCTCACATAATCTCTCTAAAGGGCGTAGGATTTCTATAGATCTATTAGGCCGAGGTAATTTTTCAAAGAAATTTTTTAACCGAGCATACCGCCATTCATCTAGCAACAGCAGTTCCCGTTTGTTTTTTAATTCTTGATACCCTAGCAGTTTATCTTTCTCCATTACATCTTTCAGTTGTAAATTATCTTGCATAATCCATTTTCCAAATAATTTTTCAACACCCGGTGTAAAATATTTTGTGTTGGTTAATGGTATTAAAAGGTGAATTGAACTCCCAGTTCTCTTTTTTGTGAATTTTGTCCCATATTTTAAGTGCATTTCTAGTGATGTTGTGTACCTTTCCCAGTGATGCTTTACATATAGTAGCTTCCATATTCACCCATCTTTTTTCTAAGTTATTTTTAGCCCATTCTATTATTCGTGATAAAACAATTGCAAAATAATAATTTCTCAAATCAGGTGCCCCTAGTCCCCCTTGTGCCTTTTCCTTAGTCAAAAGTGTAAGTTTAATTTGTGTTTTTTTCCCCCACACCATATAAATTTTAGGAACATTGACCGTAATTTATTAAAGAATGCTTGTGGTATTGGGATTGGTAACGTTTGCCATTTATACATTATTTTAGGCAGAATTACCATTTTATAAATATTTATTCTGCCACTCCAAGATAATTGTCCCGGTGTTATTCTATTAAGTTCAGCTTTGATGACGTTTAGTAGTGGAATATAGTTGGCTTTGTATATTGTCTCATTAGTAGTTATCTTGACACCGAGATACTTCAGTTCTTTTATACCTCATCGAAATGGGAAATCTTTTTAAAAAGGTATTCCTTTCTGCTTTAGGGATATTAAGACTCAAAATTTCGGATTTTGCCGGGTTTATTTTAAAGTTCGATATTTTTTCAAAATCTTTTAAGGCTTTCATTATGTTAGGCAGAGTTATTCTAGGATGTGTTACGTAGAATATTATGTCATCAGCGTACGCTGCAAGTTTATGCTCTTCTTTCCCTACTTTTATCCCCCTTATATTTACATTCCTCCTTATTCCTTTTAACAAGGGTTCTAAGGTAAGGACAAACAGCAGCGGTGACAATGGGCACCCCTGTCGAGTGCCATTCTTCATTTCAAAAGGAGCTGAGACAAACCCGTTTACTTTGATTCTTGCTGTTGGTGTATTATAAAGTGATTTTATCCAAGAGGTCATTCTGGGTCCCAAGCCTATAGCCTTTAGTGTACTCTGCATGAAGCCCCAGTCTACCCTGTCAAAAGGCTTTTCGGCGTCTATTGACAGGAGTAGACCTGGGGACCCACTCTCTTTAATTTGCTGTATAGCCAAAAGGGTTCCGATACCGTTGTCCCTACTCTCTCTTCCTGGGATGAAACCAACTTGGTCTGCATGGACCATTTCCTTCATAATTGTTTTCATCCTGGAAGCGAGTACCTTTGAGAATATCTTGGTATCTATGTTCAGGAGTGAGATTGGTCTATAGTTAGAACAAAATGTATTTTCTTTACCTTCTTTTAATATAATAGTTATAGTAGCTTCTAATGCTTCTTTCCTCAACTCCCATTTCCCACCTACACCGTTCAAGCTCTTGGTATATCAGTACACTCACCCCGCGGGAAAAATCAGAGTGGGAGGAGTGCTACGACTTGCTAACCCAGGCATATTGCAGACACCCCACATTGTGCTTCAGAAGATGAGTCTCCTGCAGGCCAATGATGGCTGGGTGGAACGTGCGCAAACAAGAGGAGATCATGGTCTGTTTCAGGGGGTCATTCACTCCTCGGACATTCCAAGATACTATGGATGTGGGCAACATTGTGTACATTTAGAAATATATTGAAAAGGGGGCCCTTTGTGGACCAGCTTTCCCCTAGAGATCAGACTGGTCTGGACAGTGCGATGACCTGGGTGTATCAGCATACATTGCAACAAAAAGCACTTGCCCTGCAGGGGGGCTGCACATTGAAAATACAGTATTTGTAAAAGGCAGTCCGTCTCACGCAACTGTGCGGCATAGGAGTAGAAAACAAAACATAAAAAAAATGGAGTTAGAGGAAGCCCCTGGATATAGCCATGATTAAACGCACATAGCTAAAACCTCCCAGGGGCTGTGGGGTATATGATCCAGTCTGTCTTTTCATGCCAACAGGGCACTGAAACAGCAACCATGTAGCCCATGGCCTCACATGACTCACAAGAACCACCCATGTGGGCCGGTGCACGTAGTGGAATCAACAGAAAGTGAAAAAAATGGGTAGTCGCTCACTGTGTGCATATTACAGAGATATTTCCTCTTCAAAATGGCAAACTGTAGAAGGAACTTAGCGCCCTTCAATCCTCGGTATTCCGAATGCCAAACAGGATTTATCCTGCTCCATCTTCTCGGCCGCGGCAGCGGAGATCCTGCTCATTGTGATCCAACCAGGCAGCTGCATCTTGTGCATTTTCAAAAAACTGATTCTGACCTCCGGCCGTCACCCTCAGCTTGGCCGGGAACAACATAGCATACAACTGCAGCCTTTGTAGCCTTTTCTTGGCATCTGCAAATTTTGATTGTCTGTGTTGCACTTCCGCTGAGAAATCCGGATAGAATGAAATTTTGGTGCCATTGTATTGGACAGTACCCTTCTCTCTGGCCAGGCGCAGCACCACCTCCCTATCCTTGTAATTCAAAAGTCTGACTAGGATCGATCGTGGCGGGTTGCCAGGCAGGAGGGGCCTCGGGGTTACCCTGTGGGCCCTCTCCACAGTGTAGATAGGGGAGAAGGCCTCTTTGCCGAAAACGTCCTGCAGCCATCCTTCAACAAATGCTGTGGGGTCCCGGCCCTTCACTTTTTCGGGGAGTCCCACTATGTGCACATTATTGCATCTCAGGCAGTTCACAATGTCGTCTGTTTTGGTAAGGGCTTGAAATGCATTTTTGAGTGGCCATTCTAACATCCCTGTGAAGGGGGGGGGGGCAATTATTCCTCCACTGCCGTGGTTCTCTCCCTGATCTTTTGAAGGTCCTGACGCATGAGACACCGTTTCCCTTAGCCCTCCAAACTTCTCCTTCAGGTCCTCCACAGAGGCAGTGCACTGCACTTGTGTACTGCGTGCAGGATCTTACTAAGGGAAGGTTGAGCACTGTCCTCTGAAGGGGAATCAAACAGATCAGACATGGGATCATTCTGAATGTCTAATGGCACGGTGTCATCCAGCATGCTTGTATCCTCCCTGCTATCAGGCTCAGGGGAGCATGAAGGCTGTTGTGAGGCAGTAAGTGATCAAATACCAATGAAGGTACCAATAATAATAGTGATTACAAACGGTGTCTAATAAAAATAAACTAAAACATTAAACACCAAAGCAGTAATAAAGTATATAGTCCACTTGATTGTAATTAATAAACATAGTCCATAAAATCTTCTGTGTTCAAAAAAAAGCACCAGTGCACATATCCAAAGGCTCTCAGATTCTTCACTTGAAGGCTGATAACCAAAAGTGAAATCCACCACCACAAATAAGTAGTCCTGCTTACCAAAAGCGTGTTGGTCCCCTATAACGGAGGACCTCAAATCGCATGGAATAAATCCTAGCTGGATTGACCAGACAAACTTTGACCATAGATTGGATGTCAACACTTCCACACCAGTTGAAGCAAATAAAAGGGAAGAGGATAGCTCGATAGTGTAAAATCTTCAGGGTTTTATTGAGTAGATAAAGCATATAAAAACACTCTCACAATTTTGCAAGTTAAAGACAGCCTTAAGTTAGTAGCGCCGGCCGGCTGGACGCTAACAAACAGACCCGTCCGTGGAGACCGAGCAGTGGAGGGTGACGTCAGCACGCCGCTCGTTCCGCCCTACGCGTTTTGTGATAGGTCACGTCTTCTCGGGTCAATCCAGCAAGGATTTATTCCATGCGATTTGAGGTCCTCCGTTATAGGGGACCAACACGCTTTGGTAAGCAGGACTACTTACTTGTGGTGGTGGATTTCACTTCTGGTTATCAGCCTTCAAGTGAAGAATCTGAGAGCCTTTGGATATGTGCACGGGTGCTTTTTTTTTTAACACAGAAGATTTTATGGACTATGTTTATTAATTACAATCAAGTGGACTATATACTTTATCACTGCTTTGGTGTTTAATGTTTTAGTTTATTTTTATTAGACACAGTTTGTAATCACTATTATTATTGGTACCTTCATTGGTATTTGATCACTTAGTGTCTTTTATTATTTAGTTCCTGGTATTCTAATACCCAGGTCTAGCGCAACTATACATTTTTCTTATTCCTTTCACTGATTTTTTTGTTTTCAGGTTAGTTGCTGCTTTACTATTTGCAGGCACCTCTGGTCACACATTGGTTCCCTTATTATCCCAGCGCAGTTTTTTTTTCTCTTTTCTTTCTGTTGTGAGGCAGGCAGGGGGGGGGGGGGGGTCAGTACGCCCAGCTAGCTTTTGGGTATAGTACAGCATGTCCCTGGGCTGCTCTTTAGACTTCAGGGGCTTGTTTGACTTACAGCTCTGCTCGGATTTTTTCTCCAGGCCACATTGTGCTTTGGGAGGCTGAGACTGCCAGGCGCCATCTTGGGGCTCCATGGCTGCGGCTTCTCCACGGTTCCCCCGGCCATGATCGGCTCGGGTGTCCAGCGGTACCGGACGACTCAGGGAGGCAGCAGGCAGCACCACCGGGCAAAAACAGGCAGAATTGTGTGCGAGGACAGGGTAAAAGACAGGATCATCAGCGGGAGCTCCGTGCAGCAGGTCTGCTAACATGCCTTGTCAGGCCACGCCCCCACAGGTAAATTTTTGAAGTGTAACTCTAGCCCAAAATTATTTTATTTTTTTGGATAGCACAGGGAAGGGTTAACAGTCACCCCTGTAACGTTTGTTTTGCTGTCTGTGCCCCTCTTCAGAAGATTTCACCTCACTTTCTGTCCCTGTGACAATTGGATTTTGAAAATTTTGGGTTGTCATAGAAACAAGGATTGGTGATAAAGCTTCAGTGGAGACCCCTTTTTCCCCACATTAACCCTTACAGGAGTGAATTTCCCATCCTAGGGGCAGATTTCCTCTCACTTCCTGTTGTCTCCCTCCGTTTCCAAGTTGTATACAAGTGGATGTATGCAACTATGTGAAAAATTGCACTCTGAAAATCTCCATCAATTAATGTTTATTTTTATTTTTTTATATACTGCAGTATGATTATATTACTTAAATACGAACACCTATACAAACTTATCAAAGACACGCCCAGCTGAGTACATCTGGTCTATATACATCCTGAGGAAACAATTCACAAGACTATTTCTTTCCAAATCCTTAACCCAAACTAGGAAGAGGAGTGCACTGCCTCAAGCAAGTGCCATCAGCTCATCAAGAAAGCCCATTAGTACCAAGATGTTACTACCATAATTGGGAAAAGTAGAAGTGAAGGGGTGAAATTAAAAGCATCTTTCAACAAGGTACTTTTATTCCTAGAATTTCGGAGAGTCCGATGGCAAAAGAAACATAATTAAGCCTGCAATCAATGCCTACAACCGGCATGAAAGAGAAAAGTGATGGGTGCAGAGTAGAAGTATATCCCTTGAGTGGCTGTGTGAGGGATGAACCGATGTTCTTATAACAGGTCTAGAAAAATTTCCAATACAGCAAATCAGGCAGTTCACATAACTATGAAAAATGAACAGTAAAACCGATTTAAAAAAAAATAAAAAAAAATTCTAAAAATATTACTCATTAGCAAACAAAAGTTCACAACACAAAGATATTTTTACTGATTTAATATAGGTATAAGGATTTAGAACCTAAATTCCTAGGAAGAAAAAAAAACACACTTTACCCCAGTTATATTGCTGTCTACAATTTAACCACTTAACGACCGCTCACTGTATATATACGTCGGCAAAATGGCACGGACAGGCACAATCACGTACCTGTACGTGACTGCCTTCGTATGGGTGGGGGGTCCGATCGGACCCCCCCTCTGGTACAGCGAGCGGTGGTTTTCCGTTCGGAAGCGATCCGTGATGAGGGGGCGGCAATTGGTTTCCGGCCACCCCCTCACGATCGCTCCCGGCGAATGACAATCTTCCTCTGCCTGTGTAATGCAGACACAGGCAGAGGAAGTGATGTCATCTCTCATCGTGGCGGTCTTTTCGAACCGGCGCGAGGAGAGAAGACATCTCACAGTAAGTGCACCAACACTACACTAACACCAGTACATGTAGGCACACCCCCCAGCCACAGTGTCACCGTTTGCAGTGGTAATTTTTTTTTACTGATCACTGCAGTGTCATTTGTGACAGTAAACAGTTGCAGGGCAGTTAGGTTTAGGCCCCTTTAGGTCCAGATTAGCCCCCTAACCCCCCCTAATAAAGGTTAAACCCCTTGACCGCCCCCCAGGTAACCCTTTCACCCCCTAACCCCAGCGTCACTAAGCGATCGTTTTTCCGATCGCTGTATTGGTGTCGGTGGTGTCCTAGGTAGCCAGTTATTTATTTTTAGGTTCGCCGCAGGTTTTTATAGCATCAGGTACCCCCATATATTATTTTAACCCCCTGATTGCCCCTAGAGTTAACCCTTTCACCAGTGATCACCGTATAAGTGTCACTGGCGACACTGGTTAGCCAGTTATTTAGGTTTCCCGTCAGGTTTTTATATAGCGTCAGGTACCCCCATATATAACCTAATAAAGGTTTTAACCCCCCGATTGCCCCTAGTTAACCCCTTTCACCATGATCACCATATAAGTGTTACAGGTGACGCTGGTTGGTTAGTTTGCTTTTTATAGCATCAGGGCACCCGCCGTATATAACCCAATAAAGGTTTAACCCCCTGATCGCCCAGCGGGTGATATTAATTAGGTTTTAGTGTCAGAGAGGGTCTGCGTCGCCCCAGGCAGCGTCAGGTTAGTGCCAGTAGCGCTAACACCCACGCGCAAAGCATACACCTTCCTTAGTGGTATAGTATCTGAACAGATCTATACTAGCGTCCCCAGCGGTTTAGGGTTCCCAAAAATGCAGTGTTAGCGGGATCAGCCCAGATACCTGCTAGCACCTGCTTTTAGTCCCTCCGCCCAGCCCACCCAAGTGCAGTATCGATCGATCACTGTCACTTACCAAACACAACACACATAACTGCAGCATACACAGAGACAGGCCTGATCACTGCGATCGCTAACAGTTTTTTTTTTTAACCGTTTGATACATTTGCTGACAGTCAGGTGCTTTTTTACCTGTGAATCTTACTAGTTGTACCACTAAATTTAGAGCCCAAAATGGCAAATCGAAGGTACACTAGTAAAGAGGCCTACGGGATTCTGAGCATGACAGATAGTGAAGAGGAGGTCACGTATCTGTCAGATTCAGGCTCAGAATACATTCCCGTAGAAGACAGTGAAGACAGCGGCTCCATGACAGATAGCACTGACGACGAAGGTGGGGTCCCTGCTAAGGTTAGGCGTACCCGATCCCCATCTTCTGATGTTGTTGGGGGAGCAAGAACCGCAGGGCTCTCGTATTATGAAGCAGAGTAGTACTAGCGCCGCCATTCCTTATGGTGAACTGGCAAGCACCAGGGGCCTAGTACAGCCTGGGCGTACATCCAGCACTGCAGTATCACGTGGTGACGTGGCGAGTCCCATAAGTGCAGTTCAAGCTGGCGAGGTGGCAAGCAGAAGTAGTGTCCCACTGCCACCAAGAAGAAGACAAAGGCAGGCCCGTCGTGCCCATAGTGCCCTTCCTGCAGAATTTGCCTATCCTGATTGGGTGCCCCACACTTCTGCAGAACCCATACTTCCCCCATTCACTGCCCAACCCGGTATTCAGGTGGAAACAGACGATTTTATGCCACTTGATTTTTATTCGCTGTTTTTCACGGAAGATCTCTATAGATCTATTGTGGACCAGAGTAATTTATATTGCTGGTCATTTCATCGCCGCTAATCCCCAGTTCCATTGCCAGAGATTGGAAACCAATTACGGTTTCCGAATTTAAGACCTTTCTGGGCCTTTCCCTCAACATGGGCACACAAATTCTCATCAATGCGTGCTTATTGGTCCATGCACCCAATTGACCACATGCCCGTGTTCTCTGCCTCCATGCCCAGGAAACGATACGAGCAGATCTTGCGGTTCATGCATTTCAACGACAATGAACTTTGTCGTCCATGTGGAGACCCTTAATACGATCGGCTCTACAAAATTCAGCCCCTCATAAACCACTCCAACAAACGTTTTGTAGCCTTGTTTATTCCCGATCAAGTTGTCTGCGTTGATGAGTCCCTGATTAAATTTCCTGGCCGCTTGTCGTTCAAGCAGTACCTTCCCAGCAAGCGTGCCAGCGTTTGCTCCCACGATACATAAAGCCGTGACTCCAGTGCTGTAGGAGGTGGTTTCACCACCACAGTTAAAAAAAAAAAAGAGCATATATGCCGAAGCATGGGGGCAGCAGGGGCGGAGGTGCGATTTTGCTCCTAATGCCGCGTACATACGGTCGAAATTCCGATGGAGGCTTGCCCGTGGAAAAGTCCGACCGTGTGTACGCGGCAAAACTTTCTTGCGGGAGGATGCCCCCATGCTTCGGCATATATAAATGGTGCATGTATGCCCATCATTAGATGTGGGTGGATGAAGGGAGGTATTCTAATGGTGGGCATACCCACTGATCAATCTCTTTTTTCATTTAGCCAACAGGCTGCATGAAAAAAAAAGAAGGATTACAATACATGTCCAACAAGGACCAGCAACGTACTGATATGTTGCTGGAATTTGAATGGTTATACCAGAATGATGCCTGCGGGTTTAGGTATCATTTTGATATCATTCTTTTCAGCCAGCGGTCAGCTTTCATGTAAAAGCAATCCTAGCAGATAATTAGCCTCTAGACTGCTTTTACAATCAGTGGGAGGGAATGTCCCCCCCCCCTGGATATAAACAGCGCCATTGGGAAATTGGGAAAGCATTTTATCACACCGATCTTGGTGTGGTCAGATGCTTTGAGGGCAGAGGAAAGATTTAGGGTCTAACCCCCCAATATTTTTTTTTAAAAAAAGGAGTACCTGTCACTACCTATTGCTATCATAGGGGATATTTACATTCCCTGAGATAACAATAAAAATGGTATAAAAAAAATAAAAAACAAAAAAAAAAAATGGAAGGAACAGTTTAAAAATAAAATAGCAAAATGAGTAATAAAAAAAAAAAAAATTAAATAAAAAAAAAAAAAAGCACCCCTGTCCCCCCCTGCTCTTGCGCAAAGGCGAACGTAAGCGTCGGTCTAGCGTCATATGTAAACAGCAATTGCACCATGCATGTGAGGTATCACCGCGAACGTCAGATCGAGGGCAGTCATTTTAGCAGTAGACTTCCTCTGTAAATCTAGCGTGGTAACCTGTAAAGGCTTTTAAAAATGTATGTAGTTTGTCACCGCTGCGCAATTGTGCGCAATTTTAAAGCATGTCGTGTTTGGAATCCATGTACTTGGCCTATGATCATCTTTTTTATTTCATCAAACATTTGGGCAATATAGTGTGTTTTAGTGCATTAAAAATAAAAAAAAAGTGAGTTTTTCCCAAAAAAAATGCGTTTGAAAAATCGCTGCGCAAATACTGTGTAGAAAAAAAAAATGCAACACCCACTATTTCAATCTGTAGGGCCTTTGCTTTAAAAAAAATTATAATGTTTGGGGGTTCAACCTAATTTTCTTGCAAAAAAAAAAAATGTTTTCATGTAAACAAAAAGTGTCTTCAAGTGGCTTTGTCTTCAAGTGGTTAGAAGAGTGGATGATGTGTGACATAAGCTTCCTAATGTTGTGTATAAAATGCCAGGACAGTTCAAACCCCCCAAATTACCCCATTTTGGAAAGTAGACACCCCAAGCTATTTGCTGAGAGGCATGTTGAGCCCATTGAATATATTTTTTGTCCCAAGTGATTGAAAAATGACAAAAAGAAAAAAAAAAAAAAAAAAAAAAAATGTACAAAACGTTGTCACTAAATGATATATTGCTCAAACATGCCATGGTTATATGTGGAATTGCACCCCAAAATACATTTCTGTTGCTTCTCCTGAGTATGGGGATACCACGTGTGAGACATTTTTGGGAGCCTAGCCGCGTACAGGACCCCGAAAACCAAGCACCGCCTTCAGGCTAAGGGTGTAAATTTTTGATTTCACGCCTCACTGCCTATCACAGTTTCGGAGGCCATGGAATGCCCAGATGGCACAAAATCCCCCAAATGACCCCATTTTGGAAAGTAGACACCCCAAGCTATTTGCTGAGAGGCATGTTGAGTATTTTGCAGATCTCGCTTTTTGTCACAAAGTTTTAAAAATTGAAAAAAGAAAAAAAAAATGCTTCTTTTCTTTCTTCATTTTCAAAAACAAATGACAGCTGTAAAATACTCACCATGCCTCTCAGCAAATAGCTTGGGGTGTCTACTTTCCAAAATGGGGGGGTTTTGTGCCATCTTGGCATTTTATGGCCTTCAAAACTGTGATAGGTAGTGAGGAGTGAAATCAAAAATTTGCGCCCTTAGAAATCTTGAAGGCGGTGCTTGGTTTTTGGGGCCCCGTACGTGGCTAGGCTCTCAAAAAGTCCCACACATGTGGTATCCCCGTGCTCGGGAGAAGCAGCAGAATGTATTTTGGGGTGCAATTCCACATATAACCATGGCATGTGTGAGCAATATATCATTTAGTTACAACTTTTTGTAATTTTTTATTTTTTTTTGTCATTATTCAATCACTTGGGACAAAAAAAAAAAAATAATAATATTCAATGGACTCAACATGCCTCAGCAATTTCCTTGGGATGTCTACTTTCCAAAATGGGGTCATTTGGGGGGTTTTGTACTGCCCTGCCATTTTAGCACCTCAAGAAATTAGATTAGATAGGCAGTCATAAATTAAAAGCTGTGTAAATTCCAGAAAATGTACCCTAGTTTGTAAACGCTATAACTTTTGCGCAAACCAATAAATATACGCTTATTGAATTTTTTTTTACTAAAAACATGGGGCTGAATACATTTTGGCCTAAATGTATGACTAAAATTGAGTTTATTCGATTTTTCTTATAACAAAAACTAGAAAAAAAATTTTTTTCTAAATTTTCGGTCTTTTTCCATTTATATTGCAAAAAATAAAAAATAAAATCGCAGAGGCAATCAAATGCCATTAAAAGAAAGCTCTATTTGTGGGAAGAAAAGGACGCAAATTTCGTTTGGGTACAACATTGCATGTCCGCGCAATTTCCAGTTAAAGCAGCGCAGTGCAAAATTGTAAAAACACCTCTGGTCATTAAGCTGCGTAATGGTCCGGGGCTTAAGTGGTTAAAGAGAACCCGTCAGGAACAGGCAGTTGTAAGAATCAATCTCTACCCTTTAGGTATTATAGTTCAGACTTATTTCTCCAGTTGAAGTGGTAGTAAACTCTGTATTCAAAATCCACTGACAGGCAGGATTATTATAACAGAAGAGACATTAGTGGCCAGTCAAGTGGCCAAAGATCCTAAACCCGGAAGGAAGATGGGGCGAGGATGTAAACGCTGGGGACGCTGGAGGGCTCTCTTAGCAGGCAAGTCTGTCATAATGTGCTAGTATGCGGTGCATACCAGTACATTATGCCTTAATCCTGCAGGGAAACAAGCTTTTTTAGTCATAGGAAACTAGTTTACTACTGCATTAAAGATAAATATTTCAGCTCAGTGTCTGGCTGTAAGGACAGAGGCTGACTGTCTTCTGCTTGAGCTCAGGGCTCTTTGGGCTGCAAGAGGTGAGTAAACCTGTCATTTAAAGGGTTACTAAACCCATAACAGTGAAATCAGTCTGTATATGCAGTAAAGCATGCTTGTTATGCTCACTGTGGAACCTCTGTATTGTGTAAAAAGGCTGATCATGTCTTCTCTGGTCCTCCCCTTCTACCACTGTCCCCAATCCATCTCCTGTTTTTGTTCCTTGAGCGTGTGCATGTGATCAGCACAGGGTCAATTAGCACTGTCCAGACAGAGGGTCAGGGGTAATGCAACCTCATAGTACAGTCAGAGTAGAATGAAATCTCCTCCTACAAGCTTTAACGAAACACTGATTAGAAGTCACAAGACTGCTACATACTGCCAATGGGAAAAGGTATTTAGCTGTTTATATTTACTAAAATTATTGCATTTCCATATTCTGTGTACTGTGGGAGACCAGATATAGTGAATGTAGGGTCCTGGGTTTAGTAACACTTTAAAGCTTTTAGATTTTCATGTAATTCTGGCAGCACCTTTGTTATATGACAGTTTTTGAGTGCCTGGTATAAATATTTATCCTGTATCAGATATAAAACAGCATTACACTTGTGCTCTGACTGAAGTTAATAACCAAAAATAAAGTAGCTCCTGGAAAAAAGGGCTGTACTACTATAACAAGTAAAAACAAGTAAAAAGAAGAATTCAAATTATTTCATATGCCAATTGACTGAATCCAATTAAAGAATCCAGTCTAATTATGAAGTAGGATACATAAAATGAAACCAACAAATGCAAGTAATTTTACTAGAAAATCCTCAGTTATTTGCACTGCTTTACTGTAATGGCCATTTGTGTCTGAGCCCATGGCACCCATTACATCATCCAGATTGACAGAGCAATTAACACAGGACCAAGTAATGCAATACCATGTTTGCATCACAAGAATTTTTTTTTTTTTCCTTGTTCATACCCAAAAATATATGACATGTATAGGAGGAGTGGCTGCACAATAGCAATATTTGTCGGCGAGTACCTGAGAGAAGCAAGGGGACTATTTGGCACATGCATACTGCTAGTGAAGTTGCAAAATTGCACCAGGGTTATGCAGTCATCTTAGAGTTCAATAATGGTCAGATTCATGCGGAGACCTTAGTGGAGGCATTTTGGTATGATTCCTGCAGCTTTCACAAACAGCACTGCAACAAACCTAGCTTCTCAGAACGTACATTATAAAATATTAAAAATAATGGCTAGAATAAAAAATCCATTATAGCTGTGAATGTAGAAAGCCTCAACAAAATGACACGAGATCTACAAAGTAGAGAAGGCCTCTCTGAAGCTGCCAGTTAGCATAAGAGGGCGGATATAACAAATCTGTATGAAAACAGGACAGATACAACACAGTACACAGCTAGTCCACTGCCATCTATAAATAGATCTTGTTTCACCGCTCTCAGGATGAAAAGGCACCAAGCAGGCAGTGAACAGAAGCTAGAAGCGGCATTATCACAAGTCAGCCATTAAATGCAGTATGGAATCCTCTCCCCCATCTGAAAATAGTAGCTAAAGCTTTTAAAAATGCTGACCTCTTCCTAAATTGCCAACACCCCTCATTAAACCCTTTCAACACGAGATGGATTTACTACCCACAACCGAAGCCCGGAGGTGGGAAACTGTCACAGGACAGCCATTGCAATTTAGGGTCGTTATGGCAGCAATAATGGAAGCCATAATGCTTGGTTTGTCACCTTATAGTCTAGTAATATTTTAACTGAGATTCATCTAGAAATAGGGTAACAACTGTATCTAGAAACAGGTGAGACAAGAACAGAGCAGGGGGGGGGGAAGACAAAAAAACACTAACAATACAAATATTCTCATATACTTCAACATGCTCAGCATATTCCAGCCATCTGTTTAACTGTTCTAAAGCTGCACTTCAGGCACAAGGTTTTCTTTTTTGTTTGACCAAATGAAATGCCAAATGAATTCTGATTTATTCATGAGCTAGTAAGGGAACCATTACTTTGAAACAACAGATCATGCTGTATGCTATATTAAAACTTTCCTAGATCAACTTGGCAACTGTTGCATTCAAAGTATAATCATTCAGTTCAATGCCAAATTCTTCAATGCAGCATGACAAGATGACATTAGAAACAGACAGAAATCATACCTGGGTGAGTCTGGGAGCTCATGTCAGTCCAAGACGATTCTTCAAGAAATTACAACCAGAGCCAACAGCCAGAAAAATCGCTAAGCAAAAGGACATGAAATAACCACTTTGTGGCAAAGGAAATCCAATATCGCCAACATGAAGCCACGAGATGGACTTCCAAAGGTACGGTCCTGCAGAAGGAAAGCAAAGATTACTTACAAAATGAAGTGCTGCCTTGAATTATACAATCCACTCCACCCATTATACTAAACCTGCAGTCACTGTATGTACAGTATACACTGATCTGTTCCAGATCTTCCTGTGAACAAGCTGCCTGCTGAGCTAGAAGATTCAGTATGCCCCACCAGCACTGCTTTCCTAAGGGATCACTTGGTAATTTAACACTTTATTTAATGGTCAGCATAAACAGTGACTAGATTGAAAAGCCTAAGAAAATACAGACTTGGGCTATGTAGCTGGTGATTATCATACAAGCACCATGTATTGTGTTTGTTTTTTATCATTAAGACAATAAGCAAAACACCAAAAAGGACATTCTTGGGATGAGAAAGAGTATTTTCAGAAGCTTTAACTACAAAACAGCAGAAGAAAAACATTAAAGCAGACCCACTGTGTTCAATGATTTAGTATCTGAGGGCACGTAAAGCTTCAGAACCAAACAAATAATTATGCACTGCTTGTTTGATCGTTAGAAAATACATAGCTGCAGCACTAAATGTATCAGGTTCATAATTATGGGTTACGAATAATTAATGCAGTATTCTTGACAAGGTGCCCTTTCTGCTGAACTGAAGAAAAAAAGTATTTTACAGCAACAGACAAGCAACACTGCAGAACTTGTGTACTACTTATCTACCAGTGAAGAGCAGTAACAAGGCAAAGGATCCTCATGTACAAGTGCAAACAAAAATGTATTACAATTATGGCATTATCTCATGGAAAGCTTACTGAACAATGTGCAAAATTATTCTTTAAGCAGAGCACTTAATAATGCACAACGGTTATAATAGATTCACCACAATTATAAGCTCAGTGTTAGAGGGGCATATACATTTATAGTTGAACATTTGCTATTGAAAACACAATTTAAAGTTGTGGTACTTCTAAAGCCTCGTACACACGGTCGGCCTTCCATCTGACTTTTCCGTGGATTTTTACCTGAAAGGAGTTGGCCGGGAACACCCATAGCATACACACCACAGGACTTTTCTGCAAACTTTTCCAAAACTTCTTCCAACATCGCGTGGTTTTCTTTCTCGTACATCACGGGACACAGAGCGACATAGTCATTACTAATGGGTTATATAGATACCGTCAGGTGCTGGCACTGGCAACTTCCAAAACCGGAAGTACCCTCCCCTATATAAGCCCCTCCCATCCGGGAGCACCTCAGTTTTTTGCCAGTGTCTAAGGTGTTGGCCAAGAAGAAACATGTGTTTTTCACTGAGCTTGCGTACAGGTTCTTTTGGGCCTCAGTAAGCTATTCCGGATCCGACCAAAAAAGCTTCATAGCTAAACGGTCGGTACCCGGGCCTTGCAGAGAAGAGCAAGGTTTTGCCTGTAATGCTTCTCTTAGGAGAGCTGGACCCTGGGATCCAGAGCTCTGGTCATACCCACGACCAAGATGTTTTCTGTGCAGGGTGCTATACAGGTCCAGGGGAGTGGAATCCTTGGGAACCCGGTCCCTGAAGGTTTGATTACAATGCCTGCCGTGATAGGTGAAGTTTGGGCTTTTGTGGACCAAACAAAGTCCTGCGGCGGGGAACAGGTAAGTGGGGGCCCCCAGGAACTTGGTTCTATTGGGGGACCCCCAAGCCTAATTTGTCTTTCTGTCTGTTACTTAACGGTATTCCCGCTAATATTCTGTGTATGCCTGTTACTACTGAGAAAATGTAAAAATTTTAATAGTAGGCAAGAAAAAAAAAAAAAAATGTAAGACCGCGGTACCTGTGTTAGACACTAGAGGCCGCTATGGTTCTTTTTCTTGTAATGTGGATTTTTTTCTTCCAGAATCAAATCCAGGCAGTTGGTATGTTCTCTCCTGGGAAGCTGTCTCCTCTGCCCTGTTGCTGCGCTCATCCATCCCCGGGCCCTGCGGCAAAGGGACCCTGGCTCCCATCTAGCTCCTTGTTGTTTTCAAAAAAGGTGCCGAAGGCGCACGTGCCCGTGCGCGTGCACGCGCCTCTATTCATAGAGGCGATCTGGAAAAAGGGGCGGAGCGGGTGGATGACGCTCAGGTGTGCGCCGCGGCGCTACTGCGCATGTGCGGGCATCCAGCGTGTTTTAAAGCACATTATAGCTGGCTGTTGAAGTGCATAGACAGAGCTAGCAACAATATAAAGGCACATAGAGGCGGTTGATACAGGCATCCCCTAGAAAGGCACTTTAGTAGACACCAACTGTGATATAGCAGCAATTGTGCTAGACTATTCTCAGTAAAAGTGGTGTATTACGGCTGGAATACCTCAGCTTTAGGCTTAGGAATATGCCGTCCAGAAGCTCCGGAACTGAATCTTCCAGGAAGCGAAGGGGGTCTCATCGGGCTCTGAGGATCTTGGGCATACTTCTGCTGCACCAGTCTCCCCTGAAGTTCAGAGGTAAGTGACCGTAGAGACCCCGCAGGGGTACTTGGTACTGTGGCTGTCCTCAGTTCACCTGCTCCTGTGTATGTAACAGAGGAGGTTTTTTCCTCAGCTTTGGGAGGATTAGAGAGAGATTGTCAACATTGATCGCTGCCTCCCTGTCAGGGAAAGCACGCCCGATCTCCATCTCCTCCTTCAAAGTGCCTGTTAGCAGAGCAACAGTCCCATACAGGGATCGACCTGCCTGAAGGGGATCAGGATAAGGTTGATTCTGTTATAGAGGAGTCAACAGTGGGGGAACCTTTTTCTCAGCATCTCAAGCTGAAAGATTATGGGTTCAGTCTCTGACTAACATGGTCCGATCAGCATTTAAAAATGCACCTTGCGGAACCATCAACCACTACTGTATCCTCATTGGGGTCGCTAGAAGCCCCCAGACTGTCTGTTCTTTTCCACTTCACCCTTTACTGAAAGGGCTTATTTACCAGGATTGGGAACGTCCTGAGAAAATATTTATTCCCCCAAGAGATTTCCGGTGGTCTATCCCATGGAGGATAAGTTCATAAAAAAAAAAAAATGGAAGGTCCCTACAGTGGACGCAGCCATCTCTTGTATGTATAAATCACTGACATGTCCAGTGGATAATGTCCAAATGTTCAAGAACCCAATAGATAAAAGATTGGAGTCCTTATGAAAGTCTGCTTCTTTCTACAGCAAGCTTGGTGACACAACCAGCAGTAGCAGCTATTGGGGTCTGCTAAGCAGTGAAGGATCAGTTGAAACAGGTCTTGAGGGACTTGACAGATCAGCAGGCTTTGCCCTAGCTGATCTACCTAGAGCCTTAGGCTTTGCGGTTGACGCCATAAAGGATTCAGTCCATCAGGCCTCCCGCCTTACGCTGTCTATAGTACATATGCGTAGGCTTCTATGGCTCAAAAACTGGTCTGCTGAAGCTCCCTGTAAAGAATGGCTGGTTAGCGTCCCATTTCATGGTGAACGCTTATTCAGGGAAAACCTGGACAAATATATCCAGAAAATTTCCAGCGGTAAAAATACGCTCTTGCCGGTTAAAAACAGAGTTAGAGGTCCCTCTTTAAGAGGCCTGCTTCTCCAGTCCCTGGGGCATCGGCTGTGTAACAGTTCCGACGGCCTCCTCGGTCAATTCCCGGGGGTAAAAAAAAAAAAAAACAGGGACAATAGCAGGGTAATGAGAAACCCTGGGTCAGGGGAGGTACAAAACCTCCCCCAAAGTTAAATTCATTGAAGGGTTGCCCCCACTCAGTCGGGTGGGGGGAGGACTCCAGTCGTTCGCAAGAGACCTGGCGGGACACGATCAAGACAGATAGGTGCTCTCCGCAGTATGTTTGGGATACAGTTTGGAGTTAAAAAACTCTCCTCCTTCCCATTTTTGAGGTCAAACGTGCCAAGGGATCCCCGGAAGAGAGAGTCCCTCCTGTTGGCACTAGAACAACTATTGCTCCAAGGAGTAATTATGGAGGTTCCCCTGGAAGAATGAGGGTTCGGGTTTTACTCAAACCTCTTTACAGTCCCGAAGCAAACGCGGACGGGAGGCCCATATTAATTCTAAAAAGGGCTATACAAATTCCTGTATATCAGGACTTTCCGATGGAGTCGATCCGATCGGTGGCCACTGCCCTACAAGGGGGAGGATTGGTTAGCCGCGATCGACATCAAAGATGCTTATTTGCACATTCCCATCTTTCCAGTCCATATGCCTGTGCATGAGGCTGCTGGGAAAAATGGTGGCATCATTCGAAGCAGTACCCTACGGTCAATTCCATTCAAGGAATTTGCAAGGGGCCATACTGTCGGCCTGGAACAAAAAAGTTCAGGCCCTAGACTTGCAATGTCCTTGTCCCCTTCCGTTCGCAAGAGCCTCCGTTGGTGGTTGGTTCCCCAGAATCTGGAAAAAGGGAAATCCTTCAGTCCGATTTCTTGGAAGGTGGTCACTACAGATGCCAGCCTTATAGGCTGGGGAGCAGTACTGGAGCAATAGTCTCTCCAGGGCAGATGGTCGGATGCAGAAAAGGCCCTGCCCATCAATCTCTTAGAGATACGAGCAGCCCGGTATGCCCTAGTAGCATGGACATCCAAACTCCAAGGGTCCCCTGTCAGAATTCAATCAGACAATGCCACAGCAGTGGCATATATCAATCATCAGGGGGGCACCAGGAGTCGTGCAGCCCAGAGGGAAGTAAATTACATCCTGAAATGGGCAGAAAGATATGTCCCAGCCATATCCGCGGTATTCATTCCAGGAGTGGAGAATTGGAAGGCGGACTTTCTAAGTCGCCAACAATTATGCCCAGGGGAATGGTCCCTTCATCCCGAGGTTTTCCGGACAATATGTCAGCGGTGGGGAACACCGGATGTAGATCTGCTAGCATCCAGATTCAACACAAAAGTGGACAGGTTTGTCTCTTGGACAAGGGATCCCCTAGCTTGCGGCTCGGATGCCCTAGTGTTCCCTTGGGATCAGTTCAAGCTGATATATGCATTCCCACCGCCACAATTGTTACCTCGATTACTCCGCAGAATCAGGGTAGAAAAGAAACCAGTGATTCTGGTGGCTCCAGCGTGGCCCCGAAGAGCATGGTACGCGGAGATTGTAAAAATGTCTGTGGGGAGTCCTTGGACCCTCCCACATCGTCCGGACCTGCTTTCGCAAGGACCGATATACCACCCTTCCTTACCAGCCCTAGGTTTGACGGCCTGGCTATTGAAGCCCACATTCTAAAAAAGAGAGGGCTCTCTAATGCTGTGGTATCTACCATGATCAATGCCAGGAAGCCGGTATCCAGGCAGATCTACTATAGAATCTGGAAGGCGTACATCGCCTGGTGTGAGGCCAAGAAATGGCATCCACGTAAATACATAATAGGTAGGATTCTGGACTTCCTACAATGGGCTGTAGATAGGAAGCTTGCCTTGAGTACTATCAAGGGTCAGATTTCGGCCTTGTCAATATTTTTTCAAAGGCCCTTGGCTTCGCATTCACTAGTCAAAGCCTTTATACAAGGAGTGATGCGTATTAGTCCTCCGGTTAATATTCCCATATGTCCATGGGATCTAAACTGGGTTCTGTCGGTTTTACAGAAACAACCATTTGAACCATTACAGCATATTTCCTTGGTGCTTCTCACCAGGAAATTGATTTTTCTAGTAGCCATTTGTTCGGCTAAAGAAGTGTCGGAATTAGCAGCTATCTCCTGTAAAGAGCCATATCTGGTTATCCATAAGGACAAAGTAGTGTTACGTCCTCATCCAGCCTTTCTTCCTAAGGTGGTATCGAGGTTTTATTTGAACCAAGATGTGGTTCTTCCTTCTTTTTTCCCCAAACCTACTTCGGTAGAGGAAAAGTTATTGCATTCTTTGGATGTAGTAAGAGCAGTTAAAACTTATCTAAAAGCCACTGCTCAGATTCGCAGAACGGATACTTTGTTTATTCTGCAGGAAGGCCCCAGAAAGGGTCAGGCAGCGTCAAAATCTACTTTAGCCAAGTGGATTCGACAGGTCATAATACAAGCCTATGGCTTGAGAAGGAGACCGCCTCCGTTCAAAGTTAGAGCGCACTCCACGAGAGCAGTTGGAACTTCATGGGCAGTGCATCACCAGGCCTCCCTGGCTCAAATCTGTAAGGCCGCAACATGGTCTTCAGTTCACACGTTTACTAGGTTCTACCAGGTGGACGTTAGAAGTCAGGAGGATGTCGCCTTTGGGCGCAGTGTGTTGCAGGCCGCAAAAGATCCTCATGTCTGATAGCGCTCAGCTTATATATGGTGTATCCCCCCCCCTCATTTGGCATTGCTTTAGGACATCCCATTAGTAATGACTATGTCGCTCTGTGTCCCGTGATGTACGAGAAAGAAAATAGGATTTTTATAACAGCTTACCTGTAAAATCCTTTTCTTGGAGTACATCACGGGACACAGAGCTCCCGCCCCTCTTGGGGGACACTTATTGCTTTGCTACAAAACTGAGGTGCTCCCGGATGGGAGGGGCTTATATAGGGGAGGGTACTTCCGGTTTTGGAAGTTGCCAGTGCCAGCACCTGACAGTATCTATATAACCCATTAGTAATGACTATGTCGCTCTGTGTCCCGTGATGTACTCCTAAGAAAAGGATTTTACAGGTAAGCTGTTATAAAAATCCTATTTTTCTGCTCTTTTCCACCACCCTTTTGTCAACTTATGATATTGTTGGTTGATTTTAACATTATTTGTTTTGTCCATCGGACAAAAGTCCGATGGTTTTCTGTACACACGGTCGGACTTTGCTCCATCTGACTTTTGTTGGCCAAAAAATTGTCCGTTTGCAGACCGAAATTTTGTTTGATGAAAAAAAAAAAAAAAGTTTGTCAGATGGAGCGTACACACGGTCGGATTGTTGGTCCAACTTGCTCAAAAATGAAGTTTGTTGGCCAAAAGTCAGACCGTGTGTACGGGGCTTTAGCCAGTATGTGTAGCCATCTCAAATACAACCAAATGGAACTGAATTACGGAAAGTCCCCAAAACCATGTTTTTCTTTTTTACAACTTCTGGTCACCGTAAGCCAGGTACCACAAAATCCAAATTAGAAGTATAGAGAAGTATAGGAATTAATAAAAATAAAAACAAAACATACATACTCACCTAGGTGACTCTGTCCCCTGCTGGCTCCAAGACCAAGAGATCAAAGACAGCTGATCGCTCGGTTCTCAGTCTTCACTGAGCAGCCCCTCTCCGGAGCGCCTGTCATGGATATGCAGTAGTGTTTGTCTGTCAGCTTACCTTCCTTCCCATGTGTTCATCTTAGAGGCCAGAACCCTTTCACCTGGCTTCCTTTATAATCTCCTCCCAGCCAGACTCCACCCCAGGCCCTATCACAGAACACTATATTAACCTGTGCACTGCAAGCCTGCTGGGCTGATCAACGTGTTTGTTAGGCATTGTGTGTTTGGGTTCCTGCCTGCCGTGTGCTACGTCTGTCTCTCTGTTACATATTTGGCTTGTCCCCGACTATCCCTGTCTGCTCGTGACCCTTGACCTTCGGCTCATTCTTTCGTTATCCTTGTCTGCTTGTGGCCCCTGACCTTCAGCTTGTTATTCGTTTCTCTCATATCTTGTGCTGCTGCTTCCCCTCTTTTCCCCTTATCCTACGGGGCGTGAGCTAGGAAACTCCAGGGGCCGCGACCTGGTCCCAGCCTGCAGCATAACATCCTCACCACTAGAGGCTCTGGAGAAGACCTGCTGGGTCTTAGACTCCGCGCCCTGGGGAATCTTGGCTCTAGCTTCCGTTAGGATCCCGGTTGTGCTCCTCTGGTCCCGCTTTCCACAACCACCCAGTTTCCTATCCGCAGAAGCCAGCCATAGGGTTCACTACCTTGCGGTGCACTCCTGTCCCCCTACGGTGTGCATCTGTCACCTGGCCACAGGTGACCTTGACAGCGCCATGCTGTGGAGGGGGCGAGGGGAGAGGGGTTGGCTCAGGCCGAGTCAGCTGCCAGTCAGGCATCTGGGTGGATCGCGACATTAATGTCGGAATCTCTCCAGAGCTTCATCTGGCTCAGTGCCGTCAGCGGACGGCTTTAGTCTCTCAGTGACCGACAGGAGAAGTAAAGACAAAAGAGCAATGGCCCTACCTTTTCATTAAACTGGTGTTTATAGCTAGCTTTTCCCATATTCCAATGGAAAACACTTACAGGCCATTGGATTGATATTTGCATAATGCAATCTACGGATTAGTTACAAGGTTTACTAACTGGATCTGATACGTTGATTTTTTTCTTCTTAAACTTGGTGGAGCCCTTTTGGCATCAACATTTTCACTCAATTTCAGCATCGATAATGTAAGCATACATCACACAAAAAAAAATTAACCTACTGTACTACAAATACAAAATCTCACTGCTACGAGTACTCCAAGCTTTACAAAAAAAAAAAAAACAAATTTGGGGAAAAAAAAGAAACACACACAGTACTTCTCTTTCTCGCCTCTTAAGCTGGGTTCTGCATGAAAGTCAAACTTACAAGCCCAGAGATGCAGCGATGTACTTTAGGGATCAGCTGCGCACACCCAGTCCCACGCTACCATCTTCTTCTGATATCATGGTGAGGGCAGCTGTATATTGCAGGTTCTTGCAGCCAGCACTGTGATGATGTTTATGTGCTGCTGTCACCAGGGGAAAAAACTGTAAACTCATGAAGAGACAGCCCACCCCATGATGATGCAGTGCATGCGCCTTAGACCCCTTTCACACTGAAGGTGCTTTAGCGCTAAAAATAGCGCTTAAAAATCGCCTATCAAGCCTCCCCAGTGTGAAAGCCGGTGCGCTTGCAGGATGGGAAAAAAAGTCCTGCAAACAGCATCTTTGGGGAGGTTTGGGAGCGGTGTACACTGCTCCCAAAATACCCTGCCCATTGAAATGAATGGGCAGCGTTGCCAAAACGCAAATTAACCCTTTGTTCGACCGCTAGTGGGGTTAAAATCGCCCCGTTAGCGGCCGAAAAGCAACACTAAAACAATGGTAAATCGCTGCTAAAACTAGCGGTGCTTTACCGCCAACGGCCCCAGTGTGAAAGGGGTTTTAGAGTATCCTGCAGCCTCCTGGGGTGTGTGATGTGTTTATGCCAGAAGGTGCAACGTTATTCTCGTCTAAGTAAAAAACAAGGGTGGAGATGGTTTTCCCTGAATAAAGTATTAAAAAAAAGAATTAAAAAAATCCAAAATGTGTGAGAGGAAGGGGGCAGTAAGGGAATGGGAGAAAACGAATGGGAAGAGTGAAAGTCTGTTTTAATGAACTCCAAGAAAAATATTTTACAGTAGGTCAAAAATCCTGTTTCTTTATTGCATTTTTAAGGGACACAGGATCAGAAAGAATTCTGAGACAACTGGGATGTCACAAAGCTGAGAGGGCAACACAGCAAACACAATGCTCACAGAGCCAACAAACGGCGGGATAAACTGGGGGCTAATTGCAGCTCAAAGAATCACATGAAAGCCCTTGTGTCCAAAACGAGCATCAGATGAGACCTGAAAATCAGAGAACATGTGAATAGTAGACCAGGTGGCAGCCTTGGAAAATCTGATAATCAGATGCCCAATACAAAAATTGTGAAAGAGGCATTTACCAACCTAGTGGAATGCGTCTTAACAAGACAGACAGAAAGGCAGGATTAGCCTGAAAGTAGAAGTGGCTGAAGGCTTCTACCACATCCAAATTTCTATCTCTTGACCATGATCTTCCATGGGGCTCTATTATCTGTGCAGATGCCTTCAGGGAGAGAGGACTTGAGACCGTGGATGTCAACAAAGGAGGTTGTAGGCATCAGATCTCAGTAAGTATGCATCTGTGGAGGTTGGATCTGCTAGGTCAGAGGAGGGGGGCACGTTGCCTGAAACCACTTATTCTTTCAGTAAAAACCCTGAAGGGTTTCTGTTTCTTGAACAATGCTAATGCCAGAGCAGTGCGAAGGTCTGTTAATTTTTTGCAGAGGCTGCACAACATGAAGTGGTATCTGGTGGTAACATTATATTTCTGGGTTTTCTTGCTCACTCTTTTTTTTTTTTTTTTTTGGTAAATTATGTTTTTATTAGTTTTTTCACAGTACAGAAAACAACACTCCACACAGCGTGGAGACAGCCAGCCACAAAATTTGCCGGCGTATACAGTCATAAAACAGAACACAAGTTATCACATTAAACCTGTGACACTCCCACCCCCCCCCCCAAAACCAACAAATTATACCTCCCCCCCCCCCCTTGCCTAGATAGGAACACAAATGTCACGGGCCAGCCACCAGATGCGGCCCGCCATGATTGAGAAGTACAGTCCATTAGCTCCCTGCAAAAACAAGTTAGATAAAGCTTATGAAAACAGTTCTCCCCGCACCCCCAAACCCCCCCACCCAGACACAGGACCTCAGGAAAGGAGACACTACCCCATCCCTACGGTTTTAATAGATCAATCGGATGCCGTATCTATAGTAGCCATCCAACTCCCCCAAACCTTGTCAAATTTAGTCAGTGCCCCCCTACTCAAATAAGTGGCTTTATAAAAGGGTATTGCTCTATTGACCAGCGCTTTCCACGCGTCAACAGTAGGGGCTACAGAACACTTCCATGATAGGATGATGCGCTTTTTAGCGTAGTATAACAAAAGCATGAGTAAGGTTCGTATAGCCCTGGTAGTGGCCAGGGGTTCAACCAAATGTAGGAGACAAACCTCAACAGACATGGGGATAGATATAGATGTGACCGACCTAATACAGTCAGCAACGGCCTGCCAGTAGTGTTTAATTGGTGGACACTCCCAAATTTCTTGCTCACTCTTATTGAGTGAATGAGAACTTACAATACAGACATTCATAAGTGAGCTGATATTTGGATTTCTATGGAAAAGATTTTTCTGTGTACAATATTTTGTACATAAGGCTTGTTGGCTGCTTTCTCAGCTTGTACCAACCATCTGTGGAGTGCAATTTTCACCTGGGTACATGGAAGAGCACTTTTTCAAATTAGGAAGAAAAGTCAAAATAATAGATTTCAGATCACGTTGATTGGACCGTATATATATTATAAGAACGTTTTGATTTATTTCATTACAGGTACAGACAACATATTGATTCTGATTGAGACATACAATATCCATAAGTCTATCAACACAGTAGTGTAGGAAAGCAGGCATGGAACCAACGGTTTTAAACCGAAAGATCAGTTAGGATCTACAGTTTGGCAATGGGGCAAGAAGTAAAGGGAAACCTCCGCAAAAGGGACAGATGGTGAATAAAAATCTGACAGGGGTTATAAACCTTCTATGCCCTATCCAAAATGAAAAAAAAAAAAAAAGAAGTTTTGCCTAGGGTTCTACTTTATTGAAAGTTAAAACACAATCAATTAAAAAAAAAAAGAAAGCCGTTATTTTCGTTCAGTAAACGGGCTGAATGAAACAGACTGGACAGATTCCCACATCCACACAATAGAGGTGGCTGGGGGCAATCCTCCCTCCGCTGCGTGCTGATCGAGCAGCTTCTGACAAGGTGGCTGAACAGAAATTAATGGATCAACTTCTGTTCAACTGCAGTGGCCACACATGGATCAAAATTCAGTGGGACCATGCCACCCTTAGACTAAGCCACTCACCCTTAACCACTTAACAACCACCTGCCGACAAATAACGTCGACAAGGTGGTTGCTTAACTCTGGGAGGACGTTATATAACGTCCTCCCAGAATCGCGCTCCCGCGCGCCCCCTGGGGCGCGCACACGGGAAACGCCGTGACCGCCGGGTCCAGAGGACCCGGCGGATCACGAATCGCGGTAAATCGCCGCCGATAGCGGCCGTTTACCACGTGATCGCTCCGTCAAATGACGGAGCAATCACTTGTAAACAGACCGGCGTCATTTGATGACGCCGGTTCCTCCCTCCCCTCTCTGTACCGATCGGTACAGTGTGAGGAGAGGGGAGGGAGCGGATGGCAGCAGCAGCTCTGTGGGCTGGATCTGTGACAATTGCAGTCACAGATCCAGCCATCCATCCATCCATCCCTCCCTGCTCAGCCATCCCTGGTGCAATACCCTGCCAATACTCTGTAAAATACTCTGCAATACCCTGGCGCAATACTCTGCAATACCCTGCGCAATACTCTGCAATACCCTGTGCAATACCCTGCGCAATACCCTGCGCAATACCCTGCGCAATACCCTGCGCAATACCCTGCGCAATACCCTGCACAATACCCTGCACAATACCCTGCACAATACTCTGCACAATACTCTGCACAATACTCTGCACAATACTCTGCACAATACTCTGCACAATACTCTGCACAATACTCTGCACAATACTCTGCACAATACTCTGCACAATACTCTGCACAATACTCTGCACAATACTCTGCACAATACTCTGCACAATACTCTGCACAATACTCTGCACAATACTCTGCAATACCCTGCACAATACTCTGCAATACCCTGCACAATGCTCTGCAATACCCTGCACAATGCTCTGCAATACCCTGCACAATACTCTGCAATACCCTGCACAATACTCTGCAATACCCTGCACAATACTCTGCAATACCCTGCACAATACTCTGCAATACCCTGCACAATACTCTGCAATACCCTGCACAATACTCTGCAATACCCTGCACAATACTCTGCAATACCCTGCACTACCCTGTGCAATACCCCGTGCAATACCCTGCCATACTCCGCAATACCCTGCCATAGTCCGCAATACTCCGCAATGCCCGGCAATACTCTGCAATAACCACTTCCCGCCCGCCGGCCGTCATATGACGTCCTTGACTTTGTGCGGGGATATCTGAATGATGGGTGCAGCTACAGGCATCATTCAGATATCAGCTTTTTCAGCCGGCGATTCCCTACACCATAAGAACAATCATAGCGGCTGTTCCGCTGCTTGATCATTCTTACGGGAGGCGAGAGGGGATGTCCCCCCCTCCCGCTGCCCTCCGGTGCTTCTACCGACTCACCGCTACGATCAAAGCCAGGATTGTTGGGTTTTTTTGGGGTTTTTTTCAGGCTTCCCAGCCTAGAGGTGAGATGTGGGGTCTTATTGACCTCATATCTCACTGTAAAGAGGACCTGTCATGCCATATTCCTATTACAAGGGATGTTTACGTTCCTTGTAATAGGTATAAAAGTGATCAAAAAAATTTTTGGGGCGGAAAAACATGTCAAACTAAAATACATAAAGTAAAATGAACAATAAAAAAAAATATATTTTTTTTAAAGCGCCCCTGTCCCCGTGTGCTCGTATACAGAAGCGAACGCATACATAAGTCCCGCCCACATATGAAAACGGTTTTCAAACCACACATGTGAGGTATCTCTGCGAACGTTAGAGCGAGAGCAATAATTTTGGCCCTAGACCTCCTCTGTAACTAAAATTATGTAACCAGTAAAAATATTTAAAGCGTCGCCTATGGGGATTTTTTTAAGTAGCGAAGTTTGGCGCCATTCCACGAGTGTGTGCAATTTTTAAGGGTGACATGTTAGGTATCCATTTACTCGGCGTAACTTCATCTTTCACATTATGCAAAAACATTGGGCTAACTTTACTGTTTTTTTTTTTTTTTTTAAGCACAAAACATTTTTTTTCCCGTAAAAAACGCGTTAAAAAAATTGCTGCGCAAATATCGTGCGAGATAAAAAGTTGCAACAACCACCATTATATTCTCTAAGGTCTTTGCTAAAAAAACATATATAATGTTTTGGGGTTCTATGTAATTTTCTAGCAAATAAATGATGATTTTTACATGTAGGAGAGAAATGTCAGAATTGGCCTGGGTGCTCCAGAACGCCTGACGGTGCTCCCTGCATGTTGGGCCTCTCTATGTGGCCACGCTGTGTAAAAGTCTCACACATGTGGTATCGCCATACTCAAGAGGAATAGCAGAATGTGTTTTGGGGTGTAATTTGTGGTATGCATATGCTGTGTGTGAGAAATAACCTGCTAATATGACAATTTTGTGAAAAAAAAAAAAAGAGAAAAAAAAAATCTTGATTTTGCAAAGAATTGTGGGAAAAAATGACAACTTCAAAAAACTCACAACGCCTCTTTCTAAATACCTTGGAATGTCTTCTTTCCAAAAAGGGGTCATTTGGGGGGTATTTGTACTTTTCTGGCATGTTAGGGTCCCAAGAAATGAGATAGGCCGTCAGTACTTCAGGTGTGATCAATTTTCAGATATTGGCACCATAGCTTGTGGACTCTATAACTTTCACAAAGACCAAATAATATACACCAATTTGTACTTATTTTTACCAAAGATATGTAGCAGTATAAATTTTGGCCAAAATTTATGAAGAAAAAATAGTAATTTGCAAAATTTTATAACAGAAACGGAAAAAAAAATCATTTTTTTTACAAAATTTTCAGTCTTTTTTCTCTTATAGCGCAAAAAATAAAAAACCCAACGGTGATTAAATACCACCAAAAGAAAGCTCTATTTGTGTGAAAAAAAGGACAAAAAATTCATATGGGTACAGTGTTGTATGACTGAGTAATTGTCATTCAAAATGTGAGAGCACCGAAAGCTGAAAATTGGTCTGGTTATTAAGGGGGTTTAAGTGCCCAGTGGTCAAGTGGTTAAATCAGTATTAGCCCAGGTTCACTGGGCTGCGGCAGTTTGGCAGCACTGCCCATTCATTTCAATGGGGAGGAGGGGTGTATACACCGCTCCTTTCATCGCTCCAAAGATGCTGCTTACAGGAGTTTTTTTTAACGTCATGCCAGCGCATTGCCTCAGTGTGAAAGCACTCAGCTTTCACACGGAGACTGAAGGGAAGCCGTTTTTCAGGTGCTTTACAGGCGCTACTTTTAGCCCAAAAGCGCCTGAAAAGGCCTCAGTGTGAAAGGCGCCTTAAGGAGCACCGGTCATTTTAGATCCATCATGGCAGTGCCTGTTAGCGGGCATTCACTCACCTGCTGCCGCCTCGTCCCTCACCTTGTTGTGTCGCTGCCGCATCACCAGCCGTCCCATTAAAGTGAATGGGACTGTTGGTGAGTCAACAGCGGGTCAGAGGAGGAGCCGCTGCGGGTCAGAGATGACAGTCGCTCTTTAAAAATTATCATTTAAATTGAGTTGATTTAAACTAGTCCTTTTTACTAGTGATTTGACTCATGATCTAAATCAAATCCACACTGATTAGCAATCAGCGTAAGAGCCCGTTCACACTGGTGCGCCCATAGCGTTGGCGGTAAAACGCAGCTATTTTTACCCCCGACGCTTTGGGCGGATTTGCGGCGCATTTCAGCCACGGCCGAGAAAGGGTTAAAACCACCCGCAATGCGCTGCTGTCCCATTCATTTCAATGGGCAGCAGCGGTGGAGGAGCGGTAAACACCCCGCTCCTTCGCCGCTGCAAAGATGGGCTTTCACACTGGAATGAATGGGGCAGCAGTTTAGCAGCGTTTTGCAGGCACTATTTTTAACGCTATAGCGCCTGCAAAACGCTCTAGTGTGAAAGGGGTCTAAAAGTGGCTGGTGATTAGTAGATAATTGCCCCCTTGTACTGGAGGTCAGTGTGTAGTTTGGGAAATCAATCCACTACTGCTCACTGTTTAAGGAACCCCTAACAACCTCAGTAGAAACCTTAGGGTTCCACAAAACACTGTCCTAGAGTAATTCTTACAGTTATTATAATGGCAGAACATGTAATGCTTTTGTAGGTACATAAACTAATGTAAGCCTGTCACAAACGTAAGAAATTAGGCATGATGAACAAAATCACAAGCAGCGGATATATTCAGTAAAAATGGTATGTCAAAATAATCAGGCAGCTGAATATACAAGCACATCTTGATTTTTTTATCCTCGTAAAAGGTAAATTAAGACCCGCAAGCTGGAGCCTTACCATTTGTAAATGACACCCATCAGTGATATTTACATAAGTGTTGGATGCAAAACAGCATTCAACGCCTATGTTGTTTCAGGATCTGTCAGGCTGCATTCGCTTTCCAAAGACAGGAATATGGGAGTTGTGATCAAATATTTGATGTTGCAAGCATTTGGTCTAACTCCGTGATCCTCATCCTTGGTTCAGTAGCTAGTGCATCAATCACCCAGAAAAAAAAGCATATGCGTATCAGATGTCACAATCCCCGATACACACACGCTTGTTCCAAGTCAGTGAACAAGTAGAGAAGAAAGGATACAAATGACAGCCCCAAAGAGTACACACCCCTTACAAACTACCTCAGTTTCCCCCCCCCCCCCCCCCGATAATAGAATAAAACTATACATTTTAAAATTATAATAAAATTAACTTGATAATAGCAGCTCTCATATTTCTATTGTGAAAGATTAATTTTAAAAGAACCAGTAAGGACGTTTTAGGATAAATATAGATAATCAACTATTTACTGTCCACATTCTTAAGAAGAACTAAAGTGGGTCCTCACTAACCTATGCAGGTTCTATGGGGCAAATAGTCCTTAAAGTGGAAGTCCAGTCAAAAATGTTTTTTTTCCTATTGGTATGTATTGGCATTTCCTAATAGTATGTTAAATATCTTTATCTTAGATGTTATTTGTTTTCTGGCTAGCTGATTGTTTAGCATAGAAAGTCTTATCTAAGGTAGACAATCAACTTCTTCACCGACAACTCTATCTCCCTTTATCTGAATTTGCTAAGCTCTTTCACTTCCTGAAAAGGTTGTCAGTCGTTCTTAGATGGGCATGCCTAGTCCTGCCCAGCCCCGCCCCCATCCCTCCTATTCTTCACAGAACATGATCTCCTCCTGTCTTCATTGCCTCATTTTGGCCAGCAGCTTCTCCTGAGAGAGAGGAGAGGAAGCAGGCTTTGGAAGTCTGTTATGTTTGTTAGAAACTCTAAGATAGAAAATCTGCAGCATGATGCATTGTAATCTAAAGTGTAGAACCACGTGGTTGTTTCTGCATGGCACTGTGATGAGTACGGTGTGCATGGTGTGGCACATGCCCAGCTGCTGTGAAAGGCAGAGGAAGCAAGGTCATGTGAACGGCGCAATATAAGAAAGAAATGGGGTACAAAAGGAACATTTTTGAAAGTTTGGAAGGGGACAGATCGATTTCTATTGCTCGTTACATGCAAGTAATGAGTTTAAGGCTTTTTTTCCACTAGTGCGACTTGTGATGCGACTTTGGACACAAAGTCGCATCACAAGTCACAGCCCATTGATTTCAATGGCAAATGTTCCCATCTATGTGACTTTGAAAATGTACCTGCACTACTTTGATGCGACTTTGAATCAGAGAGTGTAAAGATGGATCAAAGCTGCACTCAAAATCTCACAGCTTTGTAGTTGCACAAGTGGAAACTTAGCCTAAGGCCAGAGTGCTACTTTGGAGTGTGACTGAGTGCAGATTTGATCCAACTTTACACTCTCTGGATCAAAGTCGCATCAAAAGTTGCATCAAAGTATTGCAGGTACCTTTTCAAACTCGCTGATTTTCAAAGTCGCATCGAATGGAACTTGTACCATTAAAATCAATGGGCTGTGACATGTCATGCGACTTTGGACACTGCCGCATGACAAGTCACGTTTTCACTATTGCGACCCCAAAGTTGCACGATTTAGAGTGCAACTTTGATGCGACTGATCCAGAGAGTGTAACGTTGGATCAAGCTGCACTCAGTCGCAAAGTCACACTCTAGCCTTGGGCTAAGTTTCCACTTGTGCAACTACAAAGCTGTGCAATTTAGCGTGCTACTGAGTGCAGCTTTGATCCAACTTTACAGTCTCTGAATCAAAGTCGCATCAAAGCATTGCAGGTAGAGGTCGACCGATATGGGTTTTTCTCTGGCCGATATTTAGAAATGGGGGTGGCCGATGGCCGATTCTTGCGGACGATATTTTAGGCCGATTTTTTTTTTTTGGGCAGATGCCACTGGAACGTGGCACTGGTTGACATTAGCAAGTGGCACTGGCTAGGGGTGCAACGGATCAAAAAACTCACGGATCGGATCGATCCTCGGATCAGAGCCACGGATCGGATCATTTTCGGATCGGCAAAAAAAAATTACTAATATCCACAATCTCCCCCACTGTAATATCCACAATCTCCCCCACTCACTGTAATATCCACGTCATCTCCCCCACTATAATATCCACGTCATCTCCCCCACTGTAATATCCACGTCATCTCCCCCACTGTAATATCCACAATCTCCCCCCACTTACTGTAATATCCACAATCTCCCCCTGTAATATCCACAATCTCCCCCTGTAATACCCACGTCATCTCCCCCACTTACTGTAATATCCACAATCTCCCACTGTAATAGCCACAATCTCCCCACTGTAATGGACATCTCCCCCATTTACTTTAGTCTCTCCCACCGGCCAGTTCAGATCCACGAGCAGCGAGGGTAAGGGGTGATGACGTCAGCGCGCACAAGGCAGCCGCGGCTCCGGAGCTAGGCCAAAGGTCGCTCCGCGGATCTCGTGTCGATCCGATCAGGGTGACCCGTTTGGATCACCGCCGATCCGTTGCAGCACTGGCAGATGCCAAAGTTGGCATCGGCAGATGGCACTAGCATATTTCACAGCCGATAGTGTAACTGCTCTCTGCAGTGCAGAGAGAGAGATGAAGCATTCAGCGTGATGTCGGAGGTGGGCGGGACCCAGCAGCTATCCAGCCAATGGTTGGGCTGTTTAAGAAAGGGGCGGGCCACATACACGTAGCGGCCCGCCCAGATCCCATCGGCAGGTGTTGGATAGCTGGGTCCCGCCCACCCCGACATTCAACCTAATTTTTGACAGCTCCTCTCTCTCCCTTAGTTTCACACATACAGTTTCACACACCGCGGCGCTGCTCTGCCAACAGTGTGGAGAAGGGAAAAGTATTCTCCACACTCTGCAGGCAGAGGTGCGGTGACTGCGATCAGCGATATATCGGCCTAATTTGGAGAATAATCGGCCGATGCCGATTTCTCCAAAATGGCCAAATATCGGCCGGCCGATATATCGGTTGACCTCTAATTGCAGGTACCTTTTCAAAGTCACTGATTTTCAAAAGTTGCATAGATGGGAACAGGTGCCTTGTAATGCGACATTATTTGTCCAAAGTGGTATGACAAGTCATACTAGTGGAAACGGAGCCTTAGTGTGGTAGTCTGTACTGTTCCTTTAATGTATAGTGATCATTGTAGACTGAGCTGAGACCCCAGAGCACTTCAAGCTACACTTAGTTACCCCAGCATCCAGGTCCTTTCTCCTGTGCTAGTCTTCACTCAAAAGGTCAGCAAAGCTATACTATATATGTGCACTGCACCTCCCATCCCCCCCGTGTCCTGTGTGAATGGCTCTTATTTTATTTCTTAATTTTCTCATGAATTAGGATGAGAGAACACTGGGCAGGAACCTATGATCAGCTCCTCCCATCCTGTATACGCCTGCTGGCTACACAGGGACAGTGTCCCTCCCTGGAAGTGATGTCACTAGCTTTCAGTAACCACACCCACTGGCTGCTTTTAGACTCAAAAGGAAGTAGAATTGAAGTCCTGTAACGGCACTGGATATTGCATAATAAGGTAAAAATTAAAGGTTTCATTTTGAGGCATAAGGCTGAACTTAGCTCACATTAAATGATTGAAGGGGAGAATTTAAAGTGCTTGTAAACCTGCCAGTTCCTAAGTCACCCTGCCTCTGCTGACCACGATAATCATGGCTGCAAAGCCCTGACTACCGTGGTCAGTTTACGTGCCTCATCATCACGATTCCCCTGTGCTGGTCAGTCTCGCTCTATAGAGAGAAGCAGGAGGGCCGAAGATTACCATGTGGCATCAACTGGCCAGCAAAGGGAAATCTCGGCCCCTTCCACTTCTCTGCAGAGATCGAGGCTGGCCAACACAGCGGGATCATGTGACCGCACAGCTGCAGCGTCAGAAAAGGCATTTCCCTTGTTCATTTCTAGCAAACACACTTTCATTAATGGCAGCATATCTGCATGAGATACATGTAAAGTCACTTTAGTCATATTACAAACACTTTAATATCTGTTTGTAAAAAATATATGGATATACACACTGATATGACAAACCTTAAAGTGGTTGTAAACCCCATTCATGAAATTTGACCTAAGCACATATATATCTGTAGTGTTTACTTATCTCTTATCTCTCTCTCTCCAATGCTCTAAGTACTGCGTCTTTCTGCTGCTTCGTTCCTTTATCAGCAGATGCACTTTTGTCAAGTTCTCTGACACACAAAATAACAGCGGTTAAAAATTTGTGTCTGGGAGGGCGCTTAGACGTAGATAAGCAGAGAGCTTGTCTATTCACACTACAATTCCTTCATTCCTTTGCCTATGTGGAGGGGGGGGGGTGCCTTTCCTCCAATAAGCTCTCACACAGTGTATGACCAGACTCCACACCCACTTCTGAAACAGGAAGAAAGATTTGTAACATGATGTGCACTTTCTAAACAATATATACAGCTGAAGACAGCAGATACACATGTAAAACGTATGTAGGATTTGTTTAATCTCTGTATCACCTGAAGCCAGTCACTTCACTGGGTATATGTGAAGGTTTACATCCGCTTTAACTTATTTTAAAGTGGTTGTAAATCCTCACATATACCCAATGAAGTGACTGGCTTCAGGTGATACAGAGATTAAACAAATCCTCCTACATACCTTTTACCTGTTTATCTACAGCCAAAGTGCAGAAGTTACACAGGATCTGTCAGCTCTGAAAAGCGGGGGGGGGGGGTGGAGAATTGAAGTTACATCGAGGAGAGCTCTGAGAGCTGATTGGCGGGAAGGCTCCCCCTTCACACAGGAACAGAGATGAGGCTGACAATCATAGGCTGTGCCCTCCCCTGTCACCATTTTTCTCTTGGTGTCAGGAAAAACACATTAGAAGTGAATCATGCTTATATAATAGAGGAAAGGGGCAGCAGACGAAAATGACACTTGGTGCTATGGGTTGAGACAAAAATTACACACTATAGAGGGATAAGCTTTGTTCATATTTCATGCCTGAGGTTTACAACCACTTTAGGCCCGCTCAGATCCACCTGTCCTTTTTCAAGCGGATCTGAGCAGGCCATCCATTGACTCCTATGGGCAGGCGGATGTCAGCAGGAATGTGTCCGCGGACACCCATCTGCCATCCGATCAAGACAGACCTATGGCGATACTTCTGCCATCCATCTTGGCGGATCAGATTGAATGAGATCTGGTGAAAACATGCTGTCCACTTTCGTCCGATCCCCCCTGTAGAGATCAGGGGGGCTCGACAGGTCCCTTCCCTGAGCAGAGACTGACTCCGTCATCAGCCAGCTCAGCGGAGATCAACGGAGTGATCTCCCGCTGACCTGATGGACTCCGCTGAGCGGATAAACCCTGTGTGAAAGGTGCCTTAAAGTTGAACTCCAGGCTTACCTCTAGTCTTTACATAATTGCACAGTTTCACATATAGTGAAATTGCTTACTCTGATTTCACTGTACACTAAGCTCCACCCAGGGTGGATTAGAGGCTGCAGCAAGTCAGATAGAGCCCACCTCATTTCCTTGCTGTTTGACATCTAGCCTCTTCCTTCCCAGCCTATCTGGTTTTTCCCTTTCATTCACTGGATTTAAGCTTTTTTTTCAATTAGGAGGTTCAGCATCACCTTAGACCTTTACCTACCCATCAAGGCATTTTGATATTGCATCAGGTCGGAGGGCTCCTAAAAAAGAG
Organism: Rana muscosa; assembly: GCA_029206835.1. Classification (NCBI taxonomy): domain Eukaryota; kingdom Metazoa; phylum Chordata; class Amphibia; order Anura; family Ranidae; genus Rana; species Rana muscosa. The sequence goes on from CM055127.1 coordinate 361,897,348, forward strand.
CACACAGCACCTTGCCGACCCCCTCCCACCAGACATAATCTGCCTGTGTAAAAAAAGCCAGTGATTAGGTCGCTTGATTTTAAAATAAGGTATGTAATGAAATTGTATTTATTTTTTTCAAATTTCATAGGAATGTAGATTGGTGGAGATGAGGCAGGGAAGGGAAAATATAAACAGATTAAATTTCGGCCATAAGCAGCTGGTAGCACAAATTAAATCATGATTCTGATGCGAAAACAGCTCTCCTTGATTTGTTCTGGTAGAAACATTTAAGACATATAGCACAGACAATGTCACTAGCTCATTACAGCTCTTTCACAAGTGCCGGCTGATCTGTAAACCAGCCCAGCTCTGCCCACTCACCAACAGAAATGTGTACCTCGTCTGTACAGAAAATTCACATGGTGCCAAATAATTATTTTGAAGGTTTAAATTGCAGCCTGTCTGGGGGAAAAACTGGATTCAAACAAATACTTTTTTGGTCACCCTGGCAACCAGTTTCAAGAGTAGAGTGTAGCTCGGTGTGATTCCAACCATTACTGAACATGAGCATCCTACAGCACAGCCTCCTCGAAAGGAAGATAAGAAAAGCTTGGATACTAGAGCTCTGAATCCATCTTGGGTTCACACTACTGTTTCATTAATAGAACGTGCATTGCCAGATTGGGTACAAGCAGTCTCCTTCTAAAAAGCCCACAAAGATATACACAAATGAAATTTAGAAGGCTTAATAGAGCGATGTTTATGTAGCGGTGTCACTAACCACTACAGTACGGTAACAGAAATCAGCTATGGAAAGTGTACAAACTATTGCAGCCAATTATTTTCCAAAGTCACATGGAAATCACATTTAGCCAAAAGATTTGATGTTATTTTACACAGGTATCTGAAGTTTGTATTTTTGGTTAGCTAGTGTTATAGAACAGGGCTCAAAATTGCAAGTCCTGAGCTACTAGCCAGGCCTCAAGCATTACTCGCCACCAGTTTCCCCACCCAATCCCTACCCTGCCCCTAATTCCACCCCCATAAATTATCTCATGAAATGACACCAAAATGTTTTATGCAGAATTAAGTTATAAGAATAAATATTAACAACAAGTTAATCCATGCGCATCAATGCAGCCTGCCCGTGTCCACCAATACAGCCTGTCCATGCAGGGGAAGGGGAATGCTGCTCGCCATCACGTACAGCCCCGCCTCCTGGCAGGGGAACTTTGATATACGTGAAACGTCCCGGGATTGGACGGGTGATCTGTCTATCAAAGTCCCTGGACAAGGAGGAGGGGCTGTATGTGTCAGCGAGTGCAGGGAACACACAGCAATTGAAATGAATGCTGTGATGTTCCTTAGCTCTCTGATCATTCGGCCTGCTCTCCTCTTCCCCTCCACAAAACGGCTCCCATACAACCCCACATCTTAGAACCCCCAAACATTATATATTTTTTAAAAGCAGGGACCTTAGAGAATAAATTGGTGGGTGTTGCAATTTATGTCACACAATATTTGCACAGCGGATTTTCAAATGCAATTTTTTTGGGGGGGGAAATACACTTTTTAATTTTAACGCAAAAAACACATACATAACCCAAATTGTTTATGCCGTGAAGAGATACCAAACATGTTGTAACGGCACCCCCAAATCCAGGGGTATTAACGCCGTTTACGATGTTCCCTCTCCTAGACACACATCCACTCGCTACCGATATCCACAGCTAAACGACCCTTTCCTATAGGAGCCGACCCCTCTGGAAGAAGACGAGACGCACTCTGTCTCTTCTGTAGTAGGAATGAATTTATTATTGAGAAACATTGTAACTTTATACACAATTCAAGGCACATGATTTAACATGAATAAGGGCCCAGCTCCACCCACACATCCCAAGACTCAACACCTCATCCTGACGTCTGCTAGGCTTCAAAAGATCCCAACACAATAGAATATACGATCTCCAATACACATCTGCCCACAAAGGGTTGGCAGCCAGTCTGTCTGGCGACAACAGGTTCTAAACCCTTTACATCTTAAATCCCTTTGTATTGTAAATCCCAGTCTGCCTTTACAATACACACAAGTATAGGGTTAATTACTTCTATTCACACCAGACCTTCCCAAGTCATACTGAACAATAGAATGCAAATTACCTTAATTCCTCACAGCCATGATTACACAAAGTCAGGGCTGTCGGTGATGATATTAGCATCTAAGGCCTGGTTCACACTTGTCCGACAAACGCTCCGACATTAGGAGCTCATGTCGCATGACGTGTGAAAATCAATGTTTCCCTATGGGAGCCGTCTTAACTGGTCCGACACATGTCGGTCCGACATTAAAAATTCTCCCTGTACTACTTCTGTCCGACTTTGATCCTACTTCAGCCCATTGACTATCATTGAAGTCGGATCAAAGTCGGATCCTTGTCCTAACCATACGACTTTGGCATCCGACATTGTGATTACAGCAGCAGTAAAAGGAATTTATCTCACCCTGGGATTGTTTTGATTGGTCAAAGGACAAGTCAGACTAGCACAATGTCGGATCAAAGTAGTATCCTGTTCATGAATGTCGGACCGATGTCGGACCAATGTCGGACCAATGTCGGACCAATGTCGGACCAATGTCGGACCAATGTCGGACCAATGTCGGACCAATGTCGGACCAATGTCGGACCAATGTCGGACCAATGTCGGACCAATGTCGGACCAATGTCGGACCAATGTCGGACCAATGTCGGACCAATGTCGGACCAATGTCGGACCAATGTCGGACCAATGTCGGACCAATGTCGGACCAATGTCGGACCAATGTCGGACCAATGTCGGACCAATGTCGGACCAATGTAGGACAGATGTCGCAGAGCAAAGTAGGATGAAAGTCATGTCGTATAGTGTGAACCCAGCCTAAGGCTGGGTTCACACTATACGACACGACTTTCATCCTACTTTGCTCTGCGACATCTGTCCTACATTGGTCCGACATTGGTCCGACATTGGTCCGACATTGGTCCGACATCCATCCGACATTCATGAACAGGATACTACTTTGATCCGACATTGTGCTAGTCTGACTTGTCCTTTGACCAATCAAAACAATCCCAGGGTGAGATAAATTCCTTTTACTGCTGCTGTAATCACAATGTCGGATGCCAAAGTCGTATGGTTAGGACAAGGATCCGACTTTGATCCGACTTCAATGATAGTCAATGGGCTGAAGTAGGATCAAAGTCGGACAGAAGTAGTACAGGGAGAATTTTTAATGTCGGACCGACATGTGTCGGACCAGTTAAGACGGCTCTCATAGGGAAACATTGATTTTCACACATCATGCGACATGAGCTCCTAATGTCGGAGCGTTTGTCGGACAAGTGTGAACCAGGCCTAAGAGTATGTGTCTGAGTGCTGGTTCACACTGGGGCGACAAACGCTCCGACATTAGGAGCTCATGTCGCATGACGTGTGAAAATCAATGTTTCCCTATGAGAGCCGTCTTAACTGGTCCGACACATGTCGGTCCGACATTAAAAATTCTCCCTGTACTACTTCTGTCCGACTTTGATCCGACTTCAGCCCATTGACTATCATTGAAGTCGGATCAAAGTCGGATCCTTGTCCTAACCATACGACTTTGGCATCCGACATTGTGATTACAGCAGCAGTAAAAGGAATTTATCTCACCCTGGGATTGTTTTGATTGGTCAAAGGACAAGTCAGACTAGCACAATGTCGGATCAAAGTAGTATCCTGTTCATGAATGTCGGACCAATGTCGGACCAATGTCGGACAGATGTCGCAGAGCAAAGTAGGATGAAAGTCGTGTCGTATAGTGTGAACCCAGCCTAAACATCATGAAGGCGTCACTTTCCAATTAACCTGTTGAGGTCATAATCAAACAGTAGAGAGTTCTTTGCAGGTATCCTGGGGAATATGGTGGATGAATATTACAGACCCAATCTAGATAAAATGTATGTACAGCATTGAATATGGCCATCATAGACCATATTGGGGTTTTCATTCACCCTGTGCCCCTAATAGAGACACAGGGTGATTGACACATAAGAGCCATTGGGGAAGCTGGCGCAAGGGTATTTCATACTTCCTAAGCGATTCTGAGTTCCCCGGGCCTTCCCGTTACACATGTCATGCTTTAAAATTGTGCACAACCATGCAACGACAAATTACATAAATGTACCTATCCATAGGTGGCACTTTAAAAGCCTTTACAGGTTATCACTTTAGATTTAAACAGGCGGTCTGGTGCTAAAATTAATGCCCATGATCTGATGCTCGCCGTAATACCTCACTGTGTGGGATGGCGCGGTTTGCGCGAATGCGGGACCAACATGTGCATTCACCTTTGTGCACTAGCACTTTAAATCTTTTAAAATTATTTTTATACCAATTTGAATTATATTTATTCACTTTTATTGCTGTCACAAGGAATGTAAAACATCCTTGTGACAGCAATAGGCATGTGACAGGTATTTTTTATGGAGCGATCTAGGATCTATAGGACACCAGATCCCTCCTCTGCCCTTAAAAGCATTTGATCGCACTAGGATTGGTGTGATCAAATGCTTTTCATTTTTAAAAATGGTGCTAGTTCCCTATATCAGATGAAAAAAGCAGTTCCGGCCTTTGTTTGTCAATATGATCAGCCGGTGGAATCACGGGTTTGTCGATCGGATGTCCCGGTTGAATGGGACAGCATGATACACAGCCATGGAAGGCATCATCCCGGGAGAACCATTTAAAGTCTAGTGACGTACGATTATGGCCGCTGATCAGCAAGTGGTTAAATAACAAACATGTTATGCTTACCTGCGATGTGCAATAGTTTTGCACAGATCAGCCCCAAATTTTTTCGGGCCCCCCTCTGCTGAGTGCCCCCATAGCAAGCCGCTTACTATGGGTGCACTCATGCAGGCTCACTCCTGAGCTGCGCTCTGTGTGTCACACAGTGTGGCCTGCCCCCCCCCCCCCGCTCCCTCTACACTAGCTATGATTGCCTGCAGCAGGAAGGAGCCAATGGCTCTCGTGGTTTTCTCTGAGCCAGTTAGGAGAGAAATAGAGCAGCGATGCTGCTCTTGTGCATGCCACTGGAAAGAGAGATCGGGATCAGGTAAGTAGAAGTGGGGGGCTGGGGAGGACGCTTCATACAGGGTTTTTTTTTTTTTTATCTTAATCCAGGGAATGCATGCAAATCGGATAGAGTACGGTACAGCACTATATCTACACAGAACAAGTCACTCTCCAAAAGGTGAATGACTGTTTAAAAGGAGGAGACCAGTTAGGAAGACCAGGAGATTTATGATATGAATGTTAAAAGCCTCAGTGACTGGGAGAGAGACTATGCATAGAATTGTTGCTCAAGTACTTCACCAGTGGGAGAACTGAAAAAGTAAAACTCCCAGGACATTAATACAGTCTGCCATAAGGCATATGGGGTGGGGGGCTGTGAAGCCAGATGGTCTAATAATAGAAAAATAGAGCATTCTGGCCATCACACTTTCAAGGCTTCAGTTTGTAAAAGAGCAGTGTGAACAGAAGGGTTTTGCAGAACTATGCTGCAATTGAGAGCGTTTGGCACTCAATTGCAGCATAGTCCCATTAACCCCTATTGGCGAGTTTGCCAGGCGGTGAAGCCTGTCTAAATCAGCAAGCCAAGTTAAATTTAGTGATTAATGCGTACAACCCCCTCCAGCTGTAGGTTCTCTTATTTGGATGTTTTGGAGGCAGTAGCTGTGGCTCAAACACCTGTTTTACTGCCTGAGCCCTTAAAGTACCACTCAGCTTCAAATGGTTCTAAAAGGGTCAAGGTTTTTTTACCTACATGCATGCAATCTATGCATGAAGGTTAAAAAGCCTCTGTGCAGCAGCCCCTAAGCTTTCCCAATACTAACCTGAGCCCCATTGCTTCCAGTGATGTGCACAAGATCCTCAGCTCTCCGTGGACTCTCCCTCCTCATTAGCTGGGACAGCAGCGGGAGCCACTGGCTCCCATCGACCGAGCCGTCGCTGTGTGTGAATGGATTCGCAGAGCAGCGGCTTGGGAGTGAGCCTGCTTGGGTGACCCCATTGCAAGCTGCTTACTCTGGGGGCACTGAGCAGGAGGGGGGCAGGAATGCCAGCGGAAGACCCAAATAGAGGAGGATTGGGGCTGCACAGAGCAGGTGTGTATGATAGGTTTATAAAAAAATAAATAAAAAAAAGCAAGCCTTTATTACTGCTTTCGGCCTGGGAATGCTAAACACAAATCTTATTGGGAGTGCTGTCACTTTATAGCCAGGTTGACATATGTACGGCTGTGGTTTGTAGTCCGGTGCATTTCTGTTCACTGGTTCAGGTGCAAATTTTTGCCTGAAATCACACCTGAACCAGACCTAAAAATGCACAGAATCCTTTTTTTTTAAACCGCACTGCGGCCTCCCCGGACATGTGTGAACCAGCTCCATTGAGAGCCGGTCACATTCACATGTAAATGTGAACTAGATGCGGTTTAAAAAAACGCATCCAATTCGTATATATGTAAACCGAGCCTTAAAAGGGGCTACTAGTAGGCTTCAGCATGATTTAAAGCTTGTCTAAAGCCTGCTAGCAGTTACATAGTTAGTCAGGTTGAAAAAAGACAAAGTCCATCCAGTTCAACCATAAAAAAAAAAAAAATATTGTACAATCCCATATACCCAATTCTATACCCACAGTTGATCCAGAGGAAGGCAAAAAACCCCAGCAGAGCACGATCCAATTTGCTACAGCCGGGGAAAAAATTTCCTCCTGATCCCCCGAGAGGCAATCGGATTTACCCTGGATCAACTTTACCTATAAATGTTAGTACACATTTTCACAGCTCTTACTTTGAAGAAACCTTTCCGTATTTGGAGATTAAATCTTTTTTCCTCTAGACGTAAAGAGCGCCCCCCTTGTCCTCTGTGTTGACCGTAAAGTGAATAAATCAAACACCAAGTTCACTATATGGACCCCTTATATATTTGTACATGTTAATCATATCCCTCCTTATTCTCCTCTTCTCAAGAGTGAATAAATTCAGTTCCTCTAATCTTTCCTCATAGCTGAGCTCCTCCATGCCTCTTATCAGTTTGGTTGCCCTTCTCTGCACTTTCTCCAGTTCCCCGATATCCTTTTTGAGAACTGGTGCCCAAAACTGAACTGCATATTCCAGATGAGGTCTTACTAATGATTTGTACAGGGGCAAAATGATATCGGTCTCTCTGGAGACCATACCTCTCTTAATACAAGAAAGGACTTTGCTCGCTTTGGAAACCGCAGCTTGGCATTGCCTGCTATTCTTGAGCTTATGATCTACCAAAACCCCCAGATCCTTCTCCACTACGGACCCCCCCTGTTGTACTCCCCCTAGTATGTATGATGCATTTATATTCTTAGCCCCCAAGTGCATAACTTTACATTTATCAACATTAAACCTCATCTGCCACATAGTCGCCCAATTAGACAGAGCATTGAGGTCGGCTTGTAAATTGGCGACATCCTGTAAGGACGTTATTCCACTGCATAGCTTGGTGTCATCTGCAAATACAGAAATTTTACTTTTGATCCCAGACCCAATATCATTTATAAAGATATTAAAAAGTAAGGGTCCCAACACTGAACCTTGGGGTACACCACTGATAACCTTAGACCATTCAGAGTAAGAATCATTAACCACTACTCTCTGAATTCTGTCTTTTAGCCAGTTTTCTATCCATTTACAAACTGATATTTCCAATCCTGTAGACTTTACCTTGCACATGAGCCATGTGTGGGGAACTGTATCGAACGCTTTTGCAAAATCCAAGTATACCACGTCCACCGCCACCCCTCTGTCCAAGGTTTTACTTACCTCTTCATAAAAAAAAAAAAATAATCAGGTTTGTCTGACAACTTCTGTCTTTCATGAATCCATGCTGTCTGTTGCTTAAATAGTTTTTTTCCAGCAAGAACTCATCTATGTGGTCTTTTATTAATCTCTCCAGTATCTTCCCAACTATAGAAGTTAAACTAACAGGTCTATAGTTACTTGGTAAAGACTTTGGCCCTGCGCCAATCCAGTAGTACTATTCCTGTCATTAATGAGTCTCTAAAAATTGGATACAATGGCTTTGAAATTACAGTTTGTTTAAAAGGGACAGTCATCACTCCCAATTTAACATTTCCAAACAGGAGATGTTATGTTGCATTTAGAAGGCTGAAACAAACCATTTCACTCTGACAGAGGTGCTTACAATGGTAAGCTTTTTTTCCCCCCCAAGTAAGAATACAATAGCTCAGTGGGAGTGATTTCCCCATCCACCTCAAATATGTGGATGGGGGAAATTACCAAATTTTTTTGCTAAAGCCCCTGAACAAAAAAACTTAATAAAAATATATATGTCCATGCACAGACTTTTATTAGAGTTTAGGAGCAGCGGCATGTAGAGCCAGTAAAATGCCCCACTCTGGAACACAGAAGAGTTTTGGCAGAAAAACGTGCATGAACGCTAGGCGCTCGGACGTCAGCCAGGGAGATCACATGGCCGCTCGGCTTCTCCCACAGAAGCCCTGTCTCGTAGCTATAAAGCAGCTGTGAGTCATGTGACCGGCCTAGACAGCTGTAAATAGGTATTTAGAATGCTCTTTTTTTTTTTTTTTTTAAATAACTTCTTTAGTATGGTATGCCAGGTCTGGCAGTGACAAATTTTAGGTTTTTAATAATAGCAGAGGGGTTGAGGGGGAGAGAGGAGAGAAGAGGAGACAGCAGCGTATGACGGAGGGACGCACTCTGACCACGGTTGTCAGGGTTCAGTAGCCCTGGTTATCGTGGTCAGTATAGAGAGGGGGCATACAGGAAGTGGCAGGTTCAGGGAGGTTTTTTTTTACAGTTTAGAGGGGGGCAGATTACACAGCACAAGCACTGTGCTGTTTAATCTGCTTTATGGATGTGTATTTTTTATTTTTTTTGGGAGTTAAACACTTTAATCCTTTGATTGTCTCTGATGTTAACCCCTTCCCTGCCAGTGTCATTAGTACAGGGACAGTGCATATTTTTAGCACTGATCACAGTATTCGTGTCAAAATCCATGCAAGACCGAACATTCTGGAGTGGGAAACACATGACTTTTTTTTTTTTTTTTTTTATTTGCCGTTGAGTTTTCCCTTAAGATTCATACCAGACACAAAGTGCCTGGTGTATTGTCGAACGGATGTCGGATGTCGCAGGGCTAAGTCGGATACACAGTGGTTTGACTGTCGTGTCGTACCAGTGTGAACCCGGCCTCAAAGATGATCAGTGATAACAGGATGCACCTGAGCTCAATTTTGGAGTTTTGGAGTGTCATGGCAAAGGCTGTGAATACTTGGTACATGTGATCTTTTGGGGTTTTTATTGTTTTTTTAAATGTATTTTTTGTAGAATCTTGAGGAAAATAATGAATTTAATGGATTTTGGGACAAGGATGTAGCATAACAAAATGTGGAAAAAGTGAAGCGATGTGAATACTTTCCGGATGCACTGGATGGAAGAAGAGGCCGGAGAGACCCCCGGAGCTGCCTAATAAATTACTTTAAAAACCTTTGTAGTGTGTTTTTTTTATTGACACTTTTTCCCCAGGTGAATGGGTAGGGGTACGATGTACCCCATACTCATTCACATAGGGTGGGGGGCCGGGATATGTGTCGGTCGTGTCATACCAGTGTTACCCCAGCCGAAATTAACAAGCTGAAGTTAGAAGCTGATCGGCTACCAAGCACAGTTGCACCAGATCTTGCACTCTCCAGTTTTAGTAAATCAACCTCAATAAGTCAACAATTCAGGAAAAAACAAAAAACACACCTGGACAACACCAACATGAAGCACATGTATAGTATAATAATGAGTAATAAGGCTATGTCCACATAAATGACTAACCACACTTACTAGCATAGTATTAAATGGAGCTACAGAGCTCAAATGCATTGTTAAAATGCAACCACAAAAAGCTTTCAGAGTCTGTAATGGTTGCAATACAAGTTCCATTAAACTCCCTTCACAGATCCCTGCAGTGCAAAGTCATTTACACCTATCTTCTATATCAGGAAACACATATTAAACACTTACACAACAGGAGTGAAATAAGTTCAGAAAGCAAATAAAAAAATCCAGTATGTACATATCAGATTTAAGCATGAAGCTAAATACATTCGTTGTAAACCCTCATGGTTTTTCACCTTAAAAGCATTCTTTGCATTAAGGTGAAAAACCTTTGGTATTGCTGCAGCGCCCCCCCCCCCCCCCATTTCACTTACCTGAACGCTGACATTGTTTGGCCGGGAATGAGCATACCAGCTCTAGCAGGTGTCTCGTGTCCTGATTGGATAGATTGATAGCAGCGCAGCCATTGGCTCTCGCTAATGTCAATCAAATCCAATGACGAAGCGCCGGGGCCAAGTCCTGCATTCTGTGTGAATGGACACAGATGTGGGACTCCGGAGCGTGCCCGCACGGGTGTCCACCAAGGAGAGTGCTTCTCTGATGGACACTCAATGCGGGGGGGGGGGGGGGAAGCCAGGAGCACTGCTGAGGGAGCCCAGAAGAGGAGGATCGGGGCCACTCTGTGCATAACTTATTTTAAAAAGGGGTGGAAGAGCTGAGTTTGCCATAATTAACACTGTCTGTACTGTGCTGGAAGATCTCATTATCAGTTTTCAACTAGATTTGACGACTGTCCTAACAAAAGGGCTTAACATTTTCTGGCCTCCTTTATTGTATGTTTTAATTAAAAGTCAACAGCTACAAAAACTGTAGCTGCTGACTTATTACAGTATATTCCTAGCCGGTTTCCTACTGCATACGTGAAGCGGGCTGTGCTTTGTGAATGGTTTGCAGTCTTCTGGGTCCTATGAAGTGTCCCAGAAGGCTGTGGGGGAAGGAGAGGCAACTGAGCTGGAAGTAGGAGCGGGTACCTGTCAAAATCTAGTACAATCTCCCCCCAAAAGGTGCCAAATGTGGTAGCAGAGAGGGGAGGAGGCAGACAAGTGGAGCTTCCCCTTTTGGGTGAAGCTCTGCTTTAATGACCAGAAATTTAAACAGCCCATACATAAGTCAGTTTTTTTCATTCAACCATTGGGTTGGCTTGGCTATTTGAAAAAAAAATTAAGTGTGGTGGTGATGGCGCTGCTCTGTGGTGATGGAAAGCACAAACAAGCGTGTAAAGTGACGCGTGCTGTTATACTTTGATGATGGTAATCTTCAATAGCATGCATCTTGTTAAAGAGTGTAGTGTGACGGGTTTTATAACCCAAATGAATCAGTGTATAGAATAACTTGTGCTATTACATATCAGTGGTTAATATAAAATATATAAAAACAAACAATCAATTTAAAGCGACAAAGGCTATTTAAAAATCATATGTGGTACACTAGACGTTGGCGAGTTAATATTCAAATCCAGAGAGAGCCTAGGGTGCATATTATATTTAATGTTTTTAAGTATTTCCATGTTTAGCAGGAAACTAGGCTTTGTAATGAGATGTCCCCTTTGCACGATTAAAGTAAGCACCATAGAATGGTGACCCGGTCGAGGAAATATGTAAATTTTTCCATCATTAAAAAATAAAAAAAATCCTTCTACATATGCCTGCAGCACTATGTATTCCCTCAAAACCATCTCTGACCATCACAACAAACAGTGAGGTTATTACAACTGTTTATATTGAAAATGTCATAACCTAACCAGTCATAGCCGCTGAGAAAATTCACTCACATGGTGCAATACATAAGCTGCATTGAAAGGCATGGTCTACAGAAAAATGGCCACCAAATTACGTTTGATTGGGTTGCTAGGCTACCGCATACTATTTAAAAACTTAAGTGTAGCAAGATGGCACCGCCCCAGATGACATCTTGATGAAACGCGTAGGGCGGAACCACAGGCATCATTGCATCACTTCCTGTTTTTTGATTTTGGATCGTGAAATGCAGAGGAAGCATTACTTCCCATTTTTACACTGCGCAATTGATTTTCACACGATGTAAAAGTGCATACCTATTTTGCAAAGGAAATAAAAAAACAGATTTAAACGTTATTGCACTACAGAGTTTGATTTCTTTCCACATATACTGAGTAACGAGGAGAAGGAGCTGTAAAGAGGCATCAGCATTGGAGGTCTGTTATAGTATACAGCAGTAAGGCTGTGAAAACACAACACCCTCCAGTGGGGAGAGCTCTCTGGATTTGAATATTAACTCACCAACGTCTAGTTTACCACATATGATTTTTAAATAGCCCGTGTCACTTTAAAATTGATTAATTTAATGTTTTTATATTAACCATTGATATGCAACACCACGAGTCATTCTATACACCGATTAATTTGGGTTCTAAAACCTGTCACACTAAAGTCTTTAAACAAGACACTTGGTATTGAAGATTATCATCAAAGTATAACAGCACACTAGGGCTGCAACTAACGATTATTTTCATAATCGATTAGTTGGCCGATTATTGTTTTGATTAATCGGTTAATAACCGTAAAAAAAAAATAACCGTAAAAAAAAAAAAATAAAAAAAATAAAAAAAAAAAAAAGGTAATTTTGCTGCGATTTGCATTTTTACATTTTTTTTTGGCCCAATTTGTTGTTGGGCAGATTTAAAAAAACACAAATTGCCGCAAAAACACATTATTACATGCTTCTCTGCAGCTTCTCCATTGAAGTATTTTGAACCCAAAAAACAAAATAGCACCGTTTTGCGTTAAAAAAAGTACTCGCCCCTTCCAAATACGCAGCAGCTGAAAAAAATCATGGATGTGAACGTGTCCCGTAGGAAACCGTGTAAATGAACTGTAGTGTGTTTCTGCATAAAGCACCAAAAAAACACAGAGGAGTGACCCGGGCCTGAGATGTTTAGTAACATAATGGGGTTAAAAAAACTAAAATAAGTACAAAAAGAGCAAATAATTGCTGTAAGGGGTTCATTTTTTACTGTGGGACAGTGAAAGTAATAATTTTGGGTAGCGATTTGCTCTTTTTGTACTATAAAGGGCTCATTTTAGTTTTGTTTAACCCCATTAGGTTACTGGCCGATTAAATCGATTATGAAAATAGTAATTGATTAATTTCATAATCGATTAGTTGTTTCGGCCCTACAGCACACGTCACTTTACACGCTGGTTTGTGCTTTACATCAACGCAGAGCAGCGCCATCACCACCACACTTTCTTGCGCGGTTGTGCAATGCTGTACCCAAAAAAAAAAAAAAAACACAATATTTTCTACTTTTTGCTGTAATAAATAGCCCCAATTTTATTTATTTTTTATATATATATTTTTTTTACACACACACACACACACACACACACACACACACACACACACACACACACACACACACGTCCCTGTTCTGCCTCATGATCGCTCATGGCCGGCAGTCATCGCGACCACCAGTCACAAGCATCGGTCGGCGCCTGCCTGCTATCCCAATTAAAGGGAACGGCGTACAGCTACGACGGTTCGCAGGATCGTGCCAACCTGCCGCAGTATAATGACGGTGGCTGGTCGGCAAGCGGTTAAACATACCTTATTTTAGACTCAGTGACATAACTGGGTCTCTATCCCATGAAGGCAGGTCAAGGCTAAGGGGAGGGTCAACAGAGTGTACATAGATTTCCATAATCATCACTGCACCCTGCCTCAAGACTACGCTTAACAGCCCTTATGCAAATAGTGGGCTGGAACTTGGATGGAGTTATGCAAATATCAAAATGCCTTGATGAGCGGATATCAGTCTGGAGAAATAAGTGTACATAAAGACCGCCCTAAATACCTGCATATGATGCGGAGCCTCCATGACAAACTGGAGCCGACAAATGAAAGGGGCAGGCGAGGGACAGTAAAGATGGGGATAAGAGGGCCAAAATTGTGTTGCACATCTTCCAACCAGGAAATTAGGCAAGCTATTTAACTTGCTGCAACTTCTAAAGCACATTATGAGAAACTAACACAGTGTGCAGTAAAATCAGAGTAAGCAATTTAATACATAAAAGAGTAGCTTGTATAGACGTGCAAGACTGAAGGTATGGCCGGGAGTTCAGATTTAAATATATTTCTTATTAAATGAAAGCAGTGTTAAATACTGTACCTGAATTTGACTTGGTACAGCATCTTGCAGTCCCTGTATAGCAGCACTGAGACTGGGAGAAGAAGCAGCAGCACAAGAAGCCAGCCTGTTGTGCAGCAGTGCTCTTGTACTAACAAAGACGAGAGCAGGAGAGAGCAGAGAGAGGAACTCATTAGTCAGCTGAATTTGTCTTCACTGTTCCATCACAGGCTAGGAGAAGGACAAGACCATTAAGTGTAACACAGCTGCAGCAGAGGAAAAAAAACAAAAGGGCTGATCTGCCCTTCCAGAATGGGCTATGTAAATTTTAAGGTTCTTACACGTCACCATTTTTCTAGGTAAATATTTTCACCTCAGGTCGGTAACAACCCATGCAATCCATACATACAAAGAAACCAAAAACAAATACGTTCAGAAATTAAGTTGCATTATAAAATGGCAACACAATTTTGCATGCTGCCAGCTCTCACCCTAAGCCCCTTGTACGATCCCCATACCCTATAGTCAATACCTGCACATCAGTCGGAACTGCTCGGATGAGGAGGCGTTCTGGATTGAGGCAGCCAAGTAAAGACTAAAACCTAGTACACACGATCGGATTTTCCACAGACAAAAGCGCCAGACTTTTGTCCGAAGGGCATTTTCCAAAACTTGGCTTGCATACAAACGACACACAATAATCGGCCAACAAAACACAAATGTAGTTACGTACTACGTGAAATTTCAGCTCGAGTACCACCCTGTGAGCACCTTCTGCTAATGTTGTGTTCGGTGAGCATTGATTCCGAGCATGCGTGTTTGTACTTTTGACTTTTGTCTGACGGACTTGTGTACACACGATCGGAAAATCCGACAACAGAACGTTGTCCTCGAAAAATTTTAAAGCCTACACTCCAACATTTGTCTGCGGAAAATCCGACAATTGTCCGATGGAGCGTACAAACGGTCGGATTTTCGGCCAACGGGCACAATTCCCGTCGGAAAATCTGATCGTGTGTACGAGGCTTAAGATTATCACAAAGAGGCTATTCGGCCACGTCTTAAAAAAGGCATACACAAATGGGCGATTGGTCAGGCAAGACAGAACTTACTTTTTGGGAATAAGACAATATAGAAATCAACAGAATGTGGAAGCTAATCCAATTCGAATTACAAAATAGACTAAACCACACAATAAAATTAGAAAAATTATAGCTAAACATAGGCATATTTTACGAATTGACCCTTTCCTAAACCCATTTGTTCCAGAAAATCCCCTAATCACGTATCGAACAACAAAATCACTGAGGGACTTTCTAGTACACAGTGAATATACGGAGGAATTTTAAAAAAGACACAAGGGGACATTTAAATGCGGCGTATGTGCATATTGCCAGTTTAAATATATGCTCCAATAGCAAATTACCTAATGGGCAACGATACAGACCTTTACACTTTGCGAAATGCAAAACAGCTGGCGTAGTTTATTTATTAACCTGCTCTTGTGGCGGTTTTCCACAAAAGGGCCTACAGGCATGTACCAAGTATGAAGACCTGCAACCCAGATCTCCCTTTGGGCAGGTATGTACGTGATGTCCATCAAGGAAAATTTCCCAACATCACATTTCTAATACTTGACCGGGTTCATCCCAGTGGGAGAGGTGGGGAATGGGACAAGGTCCTTCTGCAACGGTAGACCAGATGCATAGTGTGCCTCAGAGACACCTCTCCCCCTGGATTGAATGACTGTCAGTTACCGCCCAATTTGAGGGATACACATCAGGGGGATGGGAGGGACATGGTTGAAACCATTTAATATGTTGTGGTTATTAATCCAAACTATTTATCGACAATTTGTTCATAGTCTCATGGAAATGGAATGAGGTTGATCCATTCTATAAATCCTGGGACACTTATTTTCAGTGGCCATCTGGCACAACAGTGTATGGAATGGTGTTTCCTAGGTGTGGTCTGTTAGTCCACAATTCATACCTTGCTTACTTCCTTTGGCGGCCCTCCCCCCTTTTTGCATCTAAAATTTCACCTATAGACTACCAAGTGCAACCTGTCATGATAACGATGGACTGCTCTGGACGACTTTTTTCTTCTGGACTGGTATTATCCATCTTTTTGCTTCTTTTTTGATGATGCTTAACCGGAAATAGAAGGAGCTCTCGATGTAATTGGTCTCTAGTGACAAAGAGGATGTTTGCAATGCTCTGTTTCTAATACTAGATGGCGTCAGGACTATACTGGTGGATGACGTGTGGACTATGCTCTGACCAAGCCCCGCCCCCGGCGCACGGGGTGCCCTCGCTATGACTAGTCTGTGTGTGGGCCCTCTATTTGCGGCTGCGTTCTCACTGGGTTCCCTTTTATCCAGGGGGCTTTGTTAATGCGCATGGCCTCTCTGCTCTGGTCACGGCGACGCCCCACCATTGAGGGGGCGGCGCCATGTGCTCCGACTGTTGGTCCCATTGGTTGCTAACCGGTGCGTGCGCATTGGCAATGATGTGGGGCACATGCGCGGGCATTCTGCGCCATATTTAGACCCCTGGATTAGTGCACAACACAAGCACTCCCAGGGAGGTACGGCACGCTCATGGAATTACTTTGCTCTTGTAAAGTTGACGGCCCTTACCCCTTGGTCCCCTCACCTTTTTGCATTGCCAAAGGGTATTTTCTTTAAATGTAAGACATTATTTCTATGTACTATTGGGGTTTTCATCTTTTCAGGGTGAGAAGTGAGTTTGTGAGCGGCGAGGGCGGGCGGAGTTTGTGAGCGGCGAGGGCGGGCGGAGTTTGTGAGCGGGGAGGGCGGGCGGAGTTTGTGAGCGGGGAGGGCGGGCGGAGTTTGCGAGCGGGGAGGGCGGGCGGAGTGGGCGGGACACGTCCGTAGGCGGAGTCAGTGGGGCAGAGAGCGAGTCCTCAGCTAGGTAAGCTGGAAGTGTGCAGGGCGCAGCCGCATCAGGATTGGTGACCGTCAGCTTGGACATCCCGACGCCCATCTTGGTACACCCTGCACTTGGCCACAGAAAGCCAGCAGCGGACATCTTGTTACACCCAGCCCATATAGTTCGGGCTGGGTGTAACAAGATGTCTGCTGATACTTACTGATGCCTAGTGCAGGGTGTACCAAGATGGGTGTCGCAGCATAGCATTTCAAAATCCTTTCTGCATGTCATTTATTGTGGCATTTCAGTGCCTGCCCATAAGTGCCAGCCATTAGTGCCAGTGCCCATAGGTGCCGACTATCAGTGCCATCCATCAGTGCCCATAAGTGACATCAGTGCCAGCCCCATGTCAGTGCCAGCCAACTGTCAGTGCCCATAAGTGCTGCCCATCAGTGCCAGCCACCTGTCGGTGCCATCAGTGTTCATAAGTGCCAACTATCAGTGCCATCCATCATTGCCACCTATCAGTGCCCATAAGTGCCATCAGTGCCACCTGTCAGTGCCGCCCATCAGTGCCAGCTACCTGTCAGTGCCGCCTATCAGTGCCCACCAGTCAGTGCCGCCTATCAGTGCCCACCAGTCAGTGCCATCGTTCAGTGCCCATCAGTCAAACTGTCACATGACATTATAAAAAAGTATCGGTAATCGGCGAGTACATGAAAAAAATTATCGGTACTTGTACTCAGTCCTAAAAAAGTGGTATCGGGACAACCCTAGTTCCTGTTATTGGCCCAAAACATTTACGCTTGCAACCTGAGGTCTGGGACCTCCATGGGGTTTCCTGGTCGGGTCCATGGTACACACTGCACCTCCAAATCATGCCTTCTGCTGCAGTGACATTTTTTGACCAAATATACATTAGAGCTTTGCATCATTCATCTTATGTTGGTAGGTGTCCCTTTAACATGAGTCTGGCAGTCACTGAACATGTATATTTTTTCTTTTGTCTGCATCACATTTGTTTTGTGCTTTTTCTTTACTTAGTAGGATTGTTGAACGTATATTTCTCCTATATACTTACCCCTGATGAAAAGCTTGAACCTGAAAATGCATTGGGTACTGAAGATATATTTTCTCGGATATTGGCGAGTATTGCTATTTACGTATACTATGTCAATATACTCATGTAATCATTTATCTGTTCTGTCAATCTAGATGATCACACGTGTGATTGACCTTTTTAGAAGTTTAATAAATTTAGATTTTACCAATTTTGGTAGTATTGTTGCCGTTTGAAATCCCATTCAGGGGGTATCCTTTCTCTTCCGTTATAAAATGGAATGACACAGGGAAAAAGTATAGAACACACAAACTGAAATGTATTTAAAGCGGAGCTCCACCCTAAAGTGGAACTTCCGCTGATCGGAACCCTCCCCCCTCTGGTGTCACAATTGACACCTTTAGGGGGGGGTGCAGATACCTGTCTAAGACAGGTATTTGCACCCACTTCCGGGAGTCCTCTCTGCGGGAAGCACGTCACTTCCCGCAGATTCCCCGTTGTGTTCTGGGAGACACTCATAATATTTTTTTTCACAAGAAAAGGACTACAATAAGATTAGTCTCCATGTTGCAGTGTAGGGATGTACAAAAATTAGCAGCAAAGAAATAGTATTTTTTGTACTCGCCGTAAAATCCTTTTCTCTGACGTCCATGGACTGACAGCATCTTCATTCTTGACAAAGTGGGTTATGTTCCTGCTCATAGGAGAAGACTAGGCAGAAGGTTTGTTAGATGTTTTAACATGCATTCCCTTACCAGAGCTGAACAGCCCCGCCCAGGGGGCGGTCCCTCCGGAAATAACCCTCCTACCTGCAGCCAGCTGCCCGAGTTTGTATAAAAGCAGTACAAACTAAAAAAGGGAGGGGTGGGTGCTGTGTCAGTCCATGGACGTCAGAGAAAAGGATTTTACGTTGAGTACAAAAAAAAAAAAAAAAAAAAAACTTATTTTCTCTTACCATCCATTAGGGTTGTCCCGATACCACTTTAAGACAGAGTACAAGTACCGATACTTTTTTCAAAGTACTCGCCGATACAGATTCTTTTTTTTTCAATGTCAGGTGACAGTTTGAAAGATGGGGACTGATAGGTGGCACTGACAGGTGGCTGGCACTGATAGGGGGCGCTGATGGGCACTAATAGGTGGATGGCACTGATAGGTGGCACTTATGGGCACTGATAGCACTAATAGGTGGCACTTGTGGGCACGGATAGGTGGCACTGATAGGTGGCACTTGTGGGCACTGATAGTGCAATCAGTGCCATCTATCAGTACAATCAGTGCCATCAGTGCAATCAGTGCCATCTATCAGTGCCCAAAAGTGCAATCAGTGCCCATAAGTGCCACCTATCAGTGCAATCAGTGCCATCGGTGCCCATAAGTGCCACCTATCAGTGCAATCAGTGCCATCTACCAGTGCCACCTGATAGGTGGCACTGGTAGATGGCACTGATAGGTGGCTGGCACTAAAATGCTGCGAAAAATGACAGGATAAAAAAAAAAAAAAAAACTGCTGCAAGGCCCATCTTGGTACACACTGCATTTGGCTGCAGTAAGCAGCAGCAGACATCTTGTTACACCCAGCCCATATAGCTCTGCAGTAAGCCGGGTGCAGGGTGTACCAAGATGGGCGTGGGGACGTTCAGCCGCTGACGGCGACCGAATGTGACAGCACCGGTCACCGATCCTGAGGTGGCTGCGCCCTGCACCCCTGCCAGCTTACCAAGTTCAACTGCAAGTGAGGGACTCACTCTCCGCCCGCCGACTCCGTACACCGACTGTGCCCGCCCTCCCGAGCCAGACTCCGCCCACACTTTCCTTCACAGATTCTGCCCGCCCCATCTCCAGACTCCGCCCCCACCAGTCACCGACTCCTCCCGCCCTCTCCGGCCACTCTACAGTAAAAAAGAAAAAAAGTATCAGGTGAAGCATCGGGAGCATTTGCGCGAGTACAAGTACTCACGCAAATGCTCGCTATCGGTCCCGATATCGGTATCGGGACAACCCTACCGTCCATTGACTGACACAGCATCTTCATTCTTGACAAAGTGGGATGTCCCAAAGCAGTGTCAAAAATGAGGGGTGGGAAAAGTATCAAGGAAAAACCAACTTCACCCCAAAACAAGCAGAGCTCCTCACCGGAGGAGTTGCAACTTTAAACAGCCGCCTGCAAAACCTTGCGGCCGAAGGAAGCATCAGAAGATGCACCCACATCAACCTTATAAAAACATGAAAAGGTATGTGCGGACGACCAGGTCGCCGCCTTGCACACCTGTGCAAAAGACGCTTGATGTCGGAAAACCCAGGAAGCACCAATTGCCCTGGTTAAATGTGCCGCAAAACAGAAAGGAAGGCGCCCACCCCTTAAAAGCATAGGCCTGTATGACGGTCTGTCTGATCCACCGAAAAGCAGTGGCAGACGAAACCGCTAGGCCCGGTTTTGGCCCAGACACAGACACAAACAGCGAGTCGGACTTCCGAAACGAAGCCGTAAACAGACAGGCACACCCGCAAAGCACGTACCACATCTAAAGTGTGAAGCGCAAACTCCCTGGGATGCGATGGACGAGGACAAAAAAGACGGAAGTACAATGTCCTCATTAAGGCGGAAGGCCGAGACAACCTTCAGAAGAAAGGGAAGTTGTGGGCGCAGCACTACCTCATCGTCATTAAATAGCAAGTATGACAATTTGCAAGACAATGTCGCCATTCAGAAACCCTTCTGACAGAAGTAATGGCTACAAGAAAAGTCACCTGAGATAAGTTAAGAGCGGAATCTCCCCGACGTCCTCAAAAGGAGGTTCTTGAAGAACCGAGAGCACCAAATTCAAATCCCCAGGAGGAAGAGACGGTTTAATAGGGGGGAGCACATGGCGGATCCCCTGTACAAAGGTACTAAGCAAAGAATGGCCTGCTAGCGGCCGCTGAAAGAAAACGGCTAAAGCTGAAATCTGACCCTTAATGGTGCTACAGCAAGCTTTTGGTCCATACCATGCTGTAAAAAAAGCAGGATCCTGGAAATGGAATACATTCGTGGATGTCAATCCAGCTCCTCGCACAAAGCGATCAAGGCCCTCCAGGTACGGTGGTATATCCTCCTGGAGAAAGATTTCTTTGCCCTCAACAATGGCCGAGAGGACCTAAGCCGAAGGACCTCGGACCCTCAGTACCTGACTTTCAATAGCCATGGCGTTAAAGCTAGCGCCTGTAAAGCAGGATGAAGCATGGGACTTTGAGATAGAAGGTCCTCCCGCATTGGCAGTCGCCATGGAACGTCCGCCACCAGGCGCAAAAGATCGGCGTATCGAAAACGCAGAGGTCAATCTTGAGTGATGAGGATCACCGGAATACCTCGGCCTCCACCCTGCGGAGTTGACGGGGAAGCAACTTCAGTGGAGGATAGGCATAAATAAGCCGATACCGACCCCACGGGGCCACCAACACGTCTGACACGTCTGCCCAGGGATCCCCGGACCTGGCCACGAATCTTGACACCTTGCGAGTGAGTCGAGACCAGTAGGTCCACAACCGACGTGCCCCATCTCCGGCAAAAGAAGTTGAAAATACTTCCGGATGCAAGGACCATTAC
The DNA here is from genome assembly GCA_029206835.1 of Rana muscosa. Taxonomy (NCBI): domain Eukaryota; kingdom Metazoa; phylum Chordata; class Amphibia; order Anura; family Ranidae; genus Rana; species Rana muscosa. The sequence goes on from CM055127.1 coordinate 361,918,954, forward strand.
CCATGGTCCAACAACTGGCGGCTCAGATAGTTCACATTCCAGGTGTAGGCAACTAGCAGGTGAATGGCCGACAGAGCCAGCACGCTTCTCATCCCAGTTTAGAATGTGAGCAGCCTCGGACGCTGCTGCCGAGCTCCGCGTTCCCCCCTGATGGTTAACATAAGCCCCCGCTGTGGCGATGTCCGACTGGATCCTGACAGAGCACCCCTGTAGTCTCCCAGACGAGGAGAGACACAGTCTGATCGCCCAAAGTTCCAAGACATTGATCGGCAAACGGGCTTCGTCCGGAGTCCAAAGCCCTTGAGCTGACAGAACTCCCCAGACCCTGCCCAGCCAGAAATACTGGTGTCAGTCGTGATTATAGTCCATTGGATAGGAAGGAACAACTTCCCTGACCGAAGGGCCGGGGATCTCAGCCACCATGTCAGGGACGCTCTGACCAGGTGACGCAGCTGGATCAGAGGATCCAGTGAAAATGGAGACCCGTCCCAGCAGAAGAGGATCACCTATTGCAAGGCTCGAGTGTGGAATCGGGCATACGTTACAGCCTCGAAGGAAGCCACCACGAGTCCCAGGACCCTCATGCAAAAATGGAGAGGCGACCCTTTGTGGGACGTCAGCACCCGTACCGCAAATCCAAGAGTCAGCAAGTTTTCCAAGGGGAAAAAAATCCTCGCCTCCTAGGAGTCCAGGATCAACCTAGGCACTCCAAATGCCGAGTCGGAACCAGGACCGACTTCTGAACGTTCAGCAGCCAACCGATCTCGGAGGGCCTGACTGGCTAACACAATTTCCTCTAATTCTGAGCCAGAGTCTGCTCTTAGAAGAACGTCCAGATAGCCCACGATACCAAGTCTCGCTGTTTCAGCAAAGCTAGAATCGGGGAAAGCACCGTGGCGAAAACCAGCAGTGCTGATGCTAAACCGAAGGTAAGAGCCGCAAAATAATAGTGGTCTACACCCAGCACAAAGTGCAATACTTCTGGTGACCCGCGCAGATCAGGACATGCAAGTAGGCGTCTTCGAGGTCCAAGAACGCCAGAATTTCCCCGGGTGTAGCGCAGCAATCCGCGAGGGAATGGATGCCATGAGGAATTTCTTAAACCTTTACAAAAGCATTCTAGGGTCCTGAGGTCCAGAATTGGACGAACCCCATCCCTCTTTTGAAATCACTCTTTTGACGGTACTGGCAACAGTACCTCGCACCTCAGCAAGTCCTGTACTGTCCCCAACAGGGCAGCCCGACGCGTTGGAAGGAGAGAGAGATTTGAAGGAAGGAACCTGTCTGGTGGCCAGGTCAGGAACACTAACCCTTTCCCCCCCCCCCCCCGAGGTGACCACCTAGCATACCCAACCGGACGGAGATGCGGGAGGTCCACTGATCCGTGAACCTGCAAAGTCGTTCCCCCCCCCCCACCCACCCTAGAGTCAGGTGGAGGCAAGACTTCATGCAGTGGCGGGCTTGTTAGCCGGCATGATTTGCTCACTCACCCAGGGACGCTACTGTCCCCCAGTCGCACCCTTGTCAGTCTGGGAGAAATTATTCCCCGTGGCTTTGACAGGTGCCAAAACCTCATCTGTGAGAAAACAAGGGCCCGCTTACGGCGTGGCTCCTTCACCTCAGTAGGCGGAGGAAGAAGGGTGCTCTTGCCACCCGCAACATTTTTAATAATGTCATCCAGGGAACCACCAAATAATCTCCCTCCCCTAAAGGTTAACTCCGTCAGGAGCTTCTCAGAGGCCAGGTCAGCAGACCAGCACTTTACCAAATAAGGCGACGCAATACCACCACAGACACTGAGGCCCCAGAGATTAAAGGGGCAGCATCCATAGTTGCATCGCACACATACACCAGGCCCTGTACCAGTTGGTCGGCCAGTGCGAAGCAACCTGAAGGAAGATCAGCTCCTGCACAGTTTGGTGCAAAATCTTGCCCATACCGCGAGTGTCTGAGACACCAGGGTCGCCACTACAAGAGGACGTAGCGCGGATCCCAGCATGGTGAACATGGCCTTGTTCATCCATTCCGACCTCCTACCACTAGGGTCCATAAAGGTAGGAGTCCCTTCAACTGGGAGAGCCGTGGCTTTAATCAACAAGGAGACCGGGGGGGCGACAACCAGAGGAGAGGCCCACTCTTTAATCAGGTTCTCCTCAAAGGGGTACCTAATCGCCAGACGCTGCGAGACCATAAAAGGTCTTCTGCAGCTTTTCCAATACCTGGTCTATGAATTTGTCAAAGAAAGGCGTACAAGGAAAAACTTTATTTTTTTTATTTAGAAAGGATGAACCTTAAATGAACCAAAAGGAGACAGCCTCCACCAGAAGTTCCTCAGCCGCAGCATCCAGCTTGAGAGAGTGTCCCTCACTGCATCAATGAGTTCACCAACAAGCGACCTGTCATTTACCGACCCAGAGAAGGAGCCATCCTCATAAGGAATGTCCTGGTCAAAATAATCAAAAAAATTTAGAGCTAGGGTCCTGTGCTGTAGCAAGGCCCATATCTGAATCAGAGCACCCCCCCAGGAGATGGTGGGGGGAGAAGGCAAGTCTCAGCCCCCTTGCGCTCGCACGCCGCTTCCATCCTGGAAACAAAATGA
>CM055127.1:361926552-362014052 GCA_029206835.1 Rana muscosa
TTGAAACCGTTAAATCGATGGGTTTACTTCCGCTTTAAATGATTTTAGCAAATGGCTGCAAAAAAACTAAGAGTGAAAATTTTAAGGGGGTCTGAATACTTTCCGTACCCACTGTGTGTGTAATATATATAGTATTTAAATTTATCTTTTACTGTCCATTTCAGTTTCGGCCAAATGCATCTTGAATTTTCGGTCCAGAATTGAAATTTTAGTGCACCACTATTGCAGTGAACAGGATAGGGCTGACACCACTCAGTGCGAAAACACATTATTTGTTTTGTCAGCCCACAACAGGACTTATGACCAAAATGGATTTCTGCCAGCTCAGTAGGTATTTTTCTGTACTTGCAAGAGCCTTTAAAAAAGGACAAAACTTGGAGAAATGTTCATCTTTAGCAAGCGTCACTAAATGGCGGACCGAGATCCAGACACAGACCGAGTGAGTCTCGTCCTACTCTTCTGTGTGTGCTTATCTGCCCGCCGCTGCTGCTGGTAAACTCAGGGGCGGGATGCACGGCAGGTCTGCACTGAGGGAGGGAACTGCCCAACTTTTCAAATTAAACAAGCGGGTGATGGATTGCCAAGATGCAAAGTGGTCCTAGCAACCACTCACTTGTTCATAATTGGGCAGCTCCTGCCCTCAGTGTAAACCTGCCGTACCTCCTTCCCTCTGCCCTGATGTGAGTTTATCAGCCACCGCACCGCACTCTGCCATTCCTCCCACCATCTTTTCCATTGTGTTAAGATAGGACTGTGAAGCGGGGAGAGCTGCAACTGCAATGGGGACTGTAGTTTAATTGGGGGCTGTGTTTAAAGTTTAAGCTTTGATGGGGGGGGTTGTGCTTGCAAAGGGGGAGTAATGTTAGGAGGGGGGCTGTGATGGGAGGTGGGGGATTGAGTCTGCAAGGGGGACTGTGAAATAGGGGGGGTTGTGAAATAAGGAGAGCTATGATGTGAGGAAGGGGAATGCAGTAACATGAGGAGGGCTGTGATCGTGAGGGGGTCTGTAATGTGTGGATATGTGATTGCTGGGCGGGCTGTGGATTGAGGAGGGGGAGAGCTGTGATTAAAAGACAGGCTGCGATATGGGGGGGGGGGGTCTGTGGTGTATTGGGTTCAGTAATGTAAAGAGAGGCCTGTGATGCAAGATGGGGCTGGTTGCAAGTGGGACGGTGTTGTGATGGTTACTGAAGTGACTGAGGACACTGATGTAAAAAAAAGGTGCAGTGATGTAAAGGGGAGTCCGGGCTGTGATGTGAAGGATCCGAGTCACAGAAGGAAAATGAGATCCGGATCTCTGCAGGAAGAAAACTCAGTTCCCCTCATGTATAGGATAGTTTTTTTTTTCAATTTTGCCCTCACATACACATAAAAGACAGCAAGCAATTGCTACAATAGACGCTGCAACATAACATTAATTCCTTTAAATCAGACCAACACTTGAAATAATGTGAGAATCCAATTGTTGTGTGGTCTGCCTGCCTGGCACTGCAATAGTGTAATAATACCTGCTATTAAGAGCACGGTTAGCCACAAGGTGATTGCTCCCTGTGAACACAATGCAGTGAAGATCTGGCACTGTGGCCAGAATTTTCATTATAAATTAATTAGAAGAGCTTAATATCTCAGTGGCAAAAAAAAAAAAAAAACTCAGAAAGAAGCCAAACTGCTCAGTATTAAATCCATTCTCAAAAAATACATACTCCTGTGACAATCTTGTTTCTAGGATCCAGGAAAATGCACCATTGGTAGGTAATAATACAATAAAAAATAAAAAAAAGCTTATTTGATAATCTGCTAAATATAGCCAGTAGGAAAAAAAATCATCCCTTGCAGAGTTCTTCACAGTCAATCCTCCAATATGAACAAAAGTTCATGTATTTTGGATATTCAAAATGTATCGCCAAAATTTTGAATGACCTCAGAAGCATCTTAAAAATTCCACCAAATTTGGAACTTGCGCTTAATCCACTCCTCACCCCCTTACATGCCACATTTGGCATGAATATTTTTTAAGGGGGGGGGTGGGGGCTTCAGTAGGAGTGGGACGTCCTGTCCCACTTCCTCTTTCCGCCCTGGGGTCGCCTAGGCGATTTGTCATATCGCCTTTTGGCGGCCCCTCCCTGTAGGCGATCACCTGGGATGTGACAGGTCCCAAGCGATCGCCTGTCCACTCAGAGCGCTGCGCTGTTCACGCATGCGCAGTGAGTGCCCGTCCGTGAAGCCGAAAGCTGTCACGGCCGGATGCCCACACTATGAATGGAGGCGCCGGCGGAGAAGGGGGGGGGGGGAGCAGAGCTCCGGGCGGCACAGTGCTGGACAGTGGAACAGGTAAGTGTATGTTTATTAAAAGCCAGCAGCTACACTTTTTGTAGCTGCTGACTTTTAATAAACAAAAAAAAGCTGGAACTCCCCTTTAAACAGATATCAAATTGACATTGACACCAGCCCAAAGACCATCAACATCTAAGTAAACAAAATATTTCTTTATTCAAACTTACTAAGGCTCCATGTACACAGAAGCCGATAAACTGCAGTTTATTGCCGTTTTTTAAAAAGCCCATTAACTGTACTCTATGTTAGCCTATGTGTTCATGTACACATAACGTTTTTTAGCTTTAATGAGCAGTGGAGTTAAATGGGCTTTTTCTGAACGCAAGAAATTCGCATTCAAAGTGCAGTTTTTCGGCAGAAAAACGCAAAAAAAATGCAAAACCCTGAAAAATGCTCATAAACGCTGGTCGCGAGCGTTTAGCGTTTTTTAGTCCATTGGAAAAAAAAAAAAAAAACGCTACACTGAAAAACGCTAATAAAAAACCGCTGATAAAAGCTTTTTCTGCTGCTTTAAAAACGACCATTTTTGAGCTTCTGTGTACATGGAGCCTTAACCCCTTCATGAAGAAGGTAGAAATAATCCTAACACCTGAACATAGTTTTGCAACAATGACGTGTTAGTAAAAAAACTGTACAGATCATTTTAACTTCTTAGGCTGCTTTTACACTGGGGCGGGGCGGACGTTGACGGTAAAACGCCGCTAGTTTTAGCGGCGGTTTACGGTAATTTGCGGGGCGCTGTTAACCCCTGCTAGCGGCCGAAGGGTTAAATGCGCCTGTGTAGCGCCGCTGCTGAAGCGCTTTGGCAGCGGTGCCTATTCATTTCAATGGGCAGGAGCGGTGTTATACACCGCTCCTTCACCGCCCCAAAGATGCTGCTTATAGGACCTTTTTTAGGCCACTTTCACACTGAGGTGCTTTACAGGCACTAAAAATACACCCTGTTCCAAATTATTATGCAAATTCTATTTCAGTGTCAAAGATTAAATATTTTGTTTTTCAGTTTAACTCATGGATGGCATTGTGTCTCATGGCTCTTTTGATCACTGAAAACAATCTCGGACACCTGTGACAGTTAGATTGCCAGGAGAGCCCAATTAAAAAGGAAAAAACTACTAAGCCCTGGTTCACACTGGTGCAATTTACAAATCTCATGTTTTGAGTGCGATTTGGCACTCCGATTTCTTTCCCAGTCACTTCTGATTTTGTTCCAATTTCTTTTGTATTTGTTTGCGATTTCTGGAGCCTACTTGCGATTTGCAGATAGTATGATTTGTACTTGTTCCAATGAAAAGCAAGCTGATTTGTGACTTAATAAAGATAGCAGCGCTGGCTGTGAAAAAAAAAAAAACGTCTTGCTCCAAACTCCTCACTGTAACACCTTCTAGGGGAGGGGACAGGTCATCTGTTTTTATACACATAGCAGCGCTGGCAGGGTTAAAAAAAAAATCCTGCTCCAAACTCTTCACGAAAACTGAAGCTGCAATGACATCACCAAAAAAAAAGACTGCTCCAAATCGCACCGATATAAACAGTACTGCGATTTCAGGTCAATTTACATAGCACTCTATGGATGTTAAATCGACCTGAAATCACAAAAAAGTAATACAAAAACCTTTTGGAAATCGCTAGTGTCTTGTGTCGCACCAATTAGCACATTTCCATTGAAAGCCATGGGGTGTGACTTCAGGTACGATTTTGAAATCGCATGTCGCACCTGAAATCGCACCAGTGTGAACCAGGGCTAAAGGAGGGTGTTCCACATTATTAAAGTGGTTGTAAACCCACTAATCCTTTTTTTTTTTTTTTTTTAGGCAACCTGCAAGAGAAAGGCATAATGAGCTAGTATGACTAGCATACTAGCTCATTATGTACCACTTACCTTAGATCGGGGCCCCCGAAGCAGTCCGCAGCCCTCTCTCCAGACGCAGCCATCGCTGCGGCGATAGCCGGAATGTTAGTTCCGGGTATCGCTGCACCAGCCAATCACAGCGCCGCTCCGGCGCTGTGATTGGCCGGAGTGGTGAAGACGTGACTCCTCGCATGCGCGCGGGAGCCGTCTAATTCGGCTACGTCATCGAATGCTGCGACCTAGCCGAATTTGTGAATGGGATTAACCCCATGACGTCAGCGGCGCCGGGTTTAAATGCAAATATCTCCTTAACCGTGTAGGTTAAGGAGATATTTCATGCACCTACAGGTAAGCCTTAATCTAGGCTTACCTGTAGGTGTTTGTTTACAAAGTGGGTTTACAACCACTTTAAGCAGAGCAACGTTTTCAAGCAATATGGGGAAGAAAAAAGGATCTCTCTGCTGCCGAAAAGAGTGAAATAGTTCAATGCCTTGGACGAGGTATGAAAACATTAGATATTTCATGAAAACTTAAGCGTGATCATCGCACTATTAAGAGATTTGTGGCCGATTCAGAGCACAGACGGGTTTGTGCAGATAAAGGCACATTGAGGAAGATTTCTGCCAGATCCATGCATCGGATCAAGAGAGCAGCAGCTAAAACACCATTACATATATCAGCAAACTGATATTTGAAGCTGCTGGTGCCTCTGGAGTCCCACGGACATCAAGGTGTAGAGTTCCTCCAGAGTCTAGCAACTGTGCATAAACCTTCCATTTGGCCACCACTAACCAATGCTCAAAGCAGAAACGGCTGCATTGGGCAGAAAAATACACGAAGACTGATTTTCAAACAGTCCCGTTCACTGATGAGTGCCGTGCAACACTGGATGGTCCAGATGGATGGAGTAGTGGATGGTTGGTGGACGGCCACCCTGTTCCAACAAGGCTACGACGTCAGCAAGGCGGTGGTGGAGTCGAGTTTTGGGCCGGAATCATGGGAAAAGAGCAGGTCGGCCTCTTTAGGGTCCCCGAAGGTGTAAAGATGACCTCTGCAAAGTATGTGGAGTTCCTGACTGACCACTTCCTTCCCTGGACCAGAAGGAAGAACTATGCTTTCCGTAATAAAATCATCTTCATGCATGACAATGCACCATCTCATGCTGAAGAGAAAGTCATGGTGTGGCCTCCATCCTCCCCTGACCTCAATCCTATTGAGAACCTTTGGAGCATCCTCAAGCAAAAGATCTGAGGGTGGGAGGCAGTTTACATCCAAACAGCAGCTCTGGGAAACAAATTCAAGCAGAAACTGTCCAAAAACTCTCAAGTTCAATGGATGCAACACTTGTGAAGCTGCTATCAAATAAGGGGTCCCATGTTAAAATGTAACGTGACCTGCTAAAATGTTTAAAAAAGTTAAAATGTTCAAAGTTTGATTGAAATAGCTATTTGATTTCAGTAAATATGCTGCAAACACAACAAAATACAATTTTCAGTTCTTTACAACCTATAAAGTGTTTTGAAACTTACTGTGCGTAATAATTTGGAACAGTGCAATGCAAGTTTTTTTATTTTGAAAAAAATAAATAAAAAATCACCACCATTAGGAGGTTTGTTCAATAAAATTTGAATTGTACTCTTAATAGTTGATAACATGAGAATTATGCGGTTTACATCAATTATTTAGGTAAATGGAAAAAAAAATATCATTGGCATAATAATTTGGAACAGGGTGTAGTGCCTGTAAAGCGCCTCTCCTGTCACTCCAGTGTGAAAGACCGAGGGCTTTCACACTGGAGCGGTGCGCTGGCAGGACTAAGAAAAAAAAAAAAAGTCTTGCAAGCAGTATCTTTAAGGCGCTTTAGGAGCAGTGTATACACCGCTCCTAAAGCGTAAAGCACTTTTTTGGCCGCTAGCGGGGGTTAAAAGCGCTCCGCTAGCATTCCGGAAGGCGCCATGTCTCAGTGTGAAAGTTCCCCTTAACGTCCTGCTAGCGCAGCGCCCCAGTGTGAAAACACTGGCTTTCACACTGGGACTGCTGGGAGGCGTTTTTTCAGGCGCTATTTTTAGCCCAAAAGCAAAAGTGAATGTAGCCCTGGGGTTGCTACTTATGTTGAACGGTTCATTGTTTCTTGAATATGATTTTTGCTCCCACTAGTGTCTGCTGAACTCGGTCAGGACTTTCCTTCCTTCTTGAGAAGCGAGCAGAGCCATGCATTGTAGTCTAGATGAGGAAGTGACTGTTGCCCGGATCAGCTCTGGGCTACAGGACACACAATACAAAGAGCGGAGTACAGCCTGCTGGGAGGAGAGATAAAAGGACAGGCGTGGCCTGTTTTTGGCCTCTCTGGATGTCATTCAACACCTGCCAGCAGGAGGTCTGTGTGACCGGGAGTGAAAGACCGTGGCCTATACAGCGGAAAGCCAGATCGCCCGCTTCAGAGGAATCTTGGAGCACAGCCCTGCTAATCTAGCAGATGGATCGGCCTGCGCTCCAGAGCATTTGGGGCCACCTGCATTCCAGCCCACCGGGAGTTGCGGCGCCATCTTTACTGAACGGAGACACCAGGAAGGAGATTCCAGATGGAGTCTGACATCTACTGGGATTCATTGTGGTGAGAGGGCACCTGCCCATCCAAGTAGAGACTACAGCAGGGCTTGACAAATTTGCTTGGAATCTAGGAGCCAGCTAAAAAAGTTAGGAGCCAGGAACGCGCCCTGTCCCGCCGAGCTCGCGCGCAGAAGCGAACGCATACGTGAGTAGCGCCCGCATATGAAATCGGTGTTCAAACCACATGTGAGGTATCGCCGCGATCGGTAGAGCGAAAGCAATAATTCTAGCCCTAGACCTCCTCTGTAACTCAAAACATGCAACCTGTAGAATTTTTTAAACGTCGCCTATGGAGATTTTAAAGGGTAAAAGTTAGTCGCCATTCCATGAGCGGACGCAATTTTGAAGCGTGACATGTTGGGTATCAATTTACTCAGCGTAACATTATCTTTAACAATATAAAAAAAAATTGGGCTAACTTTACTGTTGTCTTTTTATTAAAAAAAGGTGTATTTTTTCCCAAAAAAGTGCGCTTGTAAGACCGCTGCACAAATACGGTGTGACAGAAAGTATTGCAACGACCGCCATTTTATTCTCTAGGGTGTTAGAATAAAAAATATATATGTTTGGGGGTTCTAATTAGAGGGAAGGAGATGGCAGGGAAAACAGACAGGGAAAGGCCATTAGCATTGCTGGATGTCATACCAACTGCCACCACAAGATGGCGCTAGTTCACAGAAGGAAGCATAGGCCTGCAGAAGGCCGCAAAGCCGCGGCCTCAATTACCGGCCGGCGCGGCCCGACGCGATCCCGCTGCGCGGAGGGGGGGCACGGAGACACAGGATACCCCAGCTGTGCTGCCCCAGGCGCCAGGTCGCTAATTCTAGTCGCAATGGCGACCTGGCGCCCGGGGTTTGTCGAGCCCTGGACTACAGTATTGCTTAACAAGTTTCGTTTCTACAGACTGTTGGTGAGACTTGTGGTTCCATGGAGGTGGATTTACTCCTTCACAGGAGTCATACAGCTAGACGCTGGGGCCTTGCCTTTATCCCCTGCGCTGTAAGGTCAGTACTGTATTACTCACACATGTAAAGAGGAATCTACAAGTGGGGATAGTTCTTCAGGTTTGAGAAATCATCAGCATAATTCTTGTTCTGCAGCCTTTTTCTTGTCCCATTGGATTACAAGCAAACACAAAATCACACTGCAGTATAAACATCAGGCTAGCTGAAGACATTTGGAATTTAAGGAACATTCACCATTTTCTTCCTTTACTAGGCTTTACTATTCTACATTGGAGTTGAGCTCTGAATTACAACATAGGGGGAGCCATTTTGCGAGATATTACCAGAACTTGTACTGTTTCATTGTATGCTTACGTTGTATATTGTATGCTGGTTTGTGTGCTGAGGCCTCATTGGGAAGGTATTCAATACATGTAGATAGTGTAAAAATACTGCGCTAACAAAATTTTTTCAATATAAAATAAATAATAAACTAATAAGCAGCAGCTAGAAAGTCAGATACACATATGAAAAATTAAAAGTTGATAAAGCCAAGCGCAAAAAAGTGAATACATGAAAAAAAAAGAAACCAATGGTCCATAAATGAAGGATAGGTGTATAGTTAACACTAGTGGTGCAACGGATCGGTGGCGATCCGTGATCCGAACAGGTCACCCTGTTCGGATCGGCACACCACGCGATCCGCGGGGCGCTCCGGAGCCTCAGCCTAGCTCCGGAGCAGCAGCCATCTTTGTACACCCGGCGGCCGCCGCTGTACTGACGTTTCGCCACCGCCATCTTGCTCCACCCCACGCTCCTGCACAGTAATGATAGTGAGAAGGGGCCAAGCGGACATCTTGTTACACCCAACAGAGTTTTATATGCTTAAATACATTTGGAAATCCAAGGGACTGTTTACATGTTAAATTTTAAAAGCAGCAGCAAACCTTACATGCTTGCTAATGTGACAGAACACCTCTGATTTTCACATTTAACATTTAGGTAAATGTGAAAATCAGAGGTGTTCTGTCACATTAGCAACCATGTAAGGTCAGCAGGTTTGCGGCTGCTTTTAAAATTTAACATGTAAAGAGTCCGTCAGATTTACAAATACTGTATTTAAGCTTATAAGCTCAGTTTTGTGTTGAAAATAATGTCATTTTAGATCCATCATGGCAGCGTCTGTTAGTTGGCATCCACTCACCTGTTACCGCCACGTCCCTAACCTTGTTGTGTCACTGCCGCTTCACCAGCCGTCCCATTAAAGTGAATGGGACTGTCGGTGAGTCAACAGCGGGTAGGAGGAGGAGCCGCTGCAGGACAGAGATGACAGTTGCTCTTTAAAAATTATGATTTAAAATAGAGTTGATTTAAATCCAGCCTTTTTACTAGTGATTTAAATCATGATTTAAATAGACTAGATTTAAATCAAATCCACCCTGGAGCATGAAATTGTCAAAAATGTCTTGGCATGCTGCCGCCTTAAGAGTTCCCTTCACTGGAACTAAGGGGCCAAGCCCAACCCCTGAAAAACAACCCCACACCATAATATCCCCTCCACAAAATGATTTGGACCAGTGCACAAAGCAAGGTCCAGAAAAAGACATGGATGAGCGAGTTTGGGGTGAAGAAACTTGACTGGCCTGCACAGAGTCCTGATCTAATTTATCCCAAAGGTGTTCTATCAGGTTTAGAGCGGAGACTGCGAGCCAGGCCTTCTCGTCCACATCAGTGCCTGACCTCACAAATGCACTTCTGGAAGAATGGTCAAAAATTCCCATAGACACTCCTAAACCTTGTGGACAGCCTTCCCAGAAGAGTTGTAGCTGATATAGCTGCAAAGGGTGGGCCAACTCAATATTGAACCCTACAGACTATGCCTGGCCATACATTATACAATTTTCTTCTATAGCTTACAATTAGACTTACCAAAACCATATAATGAGGTCAAATCTAAACACTTTCAATTTGTGTGCAATCAGGCTGGCCCTTGTACTACACAGTTGAAGGTAAAATCTAAAAGGAAGTTGAATAAGAAAATTGTATGGTCAGCTTTAGACTGGGATTCCATCAAAGTTCATGTGCCCCAAAACTTTTGGTATTATTATATTATACACACTTTTTTTTTTGGGGGGGGGGGGGGGTTAAAATTTAGCTGTATATTTCTTACCATTACCTACTACCAAAAGAACAACCAATAAAATATTCTCCTATTCTTGATGATCGCAGCAATATTACATATTTGTAATATTATTTTGTGTTTGTACCCGCAGTAAGGCCCAGACTCAAATGGTGCATATTTGGCTTATTTTATCATACTTAAAAACACACTGATGCGAAGTGACACAATCACTTAAAATATTTTATCCTACCAAAAATACAATCCAACGCCAACCTTTGACCCAGAATGACTTCAACACGGATCTAGATCAAACCCTAATCTAGCCCTTTTTTTTAATCTTTATTTTTCAACATCATTTTGTTTAGAATGTTCCCCTAAAACTTGGGAGAAAATAGATTTTTGTACTTCCTTAAAAAAAAAACAATTTCTTGGAGAACGTCACGGGACACAGAGTCGGCTATAAATCATGATTACTTGGGTTTTGTGCCACCTATAGGTGAATGCTAACTGGCACATAGACAAGAAATCTTCCCTATATAACCCCTCCCATACAGGAAGTACCCTGGTTTCGTAGAAAGCACTGAACCTTTAGAAAAGGGAGGGATCTCTGTGTCCCACGATGTGCTCCCAGAACTTCATTTTACAGGCAAGTACAAAAATCAAGTTCTTTATTGTACATCATGGGACACAGAGCAGGCTATAAAATCACAACTATACTAGATGTGTCCTGAAGCAATGCACATGAGGGGGGGGGGGGGGGACGACACACAAAAGCCACCATCAGGTCCAAGGAAACTACTCTGCAGTCCGCAACACATTGCAGCCAAAGGGTAGTATCCTCAGCAGCCCTTATGTCCATCTGGTAAAGCCTTGCAAAGGTATGCACCAAAGACTAGGTTGCAGCCTTGCAGACCTGAGCCACTGATGCCTGATGACGGATAGCCAAGAGGCCCCCACGCTCCTAGTAGAGAGCCTTTTCTTGAAAAGGCGGAGCTTTATCCTTTAAGCCATGGGCTTGGTAATAAGCTGATAAATCCATTGTGAAATGGTCGACTTTAAAAGCTGCCTGACCTTTCTTGGGACTCCTCAGACAGGATGAAGAAAGAATCTGTCTGTCCGCTGCAGACATTTTTTTTTTGAAAAAGGAGGACAGGACAGATGAGGATTTAATACCACCTTGTCCTGGTGGAGAACTAAGAAGGGCTTGTTACAGGAAAGAACCGTCAATTTTTACACTCTACTTGCCAAAGTGATTGCCACCAAAAAAAACACACTTTCGAATCAGTAGGAACAAAATCTCACAAATTGGTTCAAAAGATGGTTTCTGCAAGACAGATAAGACCAATTCAAGCCCCATTACACAGGGGGGGGGACTCAACAGGCAAAACTATATGGGTTACCCCCTGAATAAAAGTACGTATCAATGTATGAGAAGGAATCAGCCTCTGCAAAAAAACTGCCAGAGCAGATATCTGGCCCTTAAAAATGGTACTGCAGCGGACTTATCCAGCAAAACAGTGCAAGCCAAACATCCCAAAGCTCGCAAATGTTTATAGACAAAACCCTTTCCTGAGAAGACAACGTTCCCTGCACTGAAAAGGGACCCCAGAATGGCATTGGTAGTCACTACTTTCCACACAACTGTAAGAAACAACTTCCCCTTCTGCAGATTCTGAAGAACCATCCACCAGTTCTATAACAGAAGCGTACGAGGAATTAGGGACATTCGGCAGTTCAAAGGCTGAACCCTTTTGTTCCATCCAAACCGGATATGCCTCCAACGGCCTGGAAGGGAATGGCCTTGAACGTGGCAACCACTTCCCCAGCAGTCTCATGCAAAGGCAAACTGAAAGAGACCTGTGACTCCTTAGCACTAAAACCTGATTTCTAAGAACAGTTCTTTCCTGGAGGCAAAAACACATTCACCTGCACTGTATCAAGGATAAGGCTCAGGTACTCCAGGCTCTGTGCTGATTCCAGTGCTTATTTCTCCAGGCTGAGAACACAGCCCAGATCTTCCAGCATACACACTGTGATTGACACGTTCTATCTTACCCAATGCACCGGACGTTCTCTGGGCATAAAGGTTGTCCATATATGCCAGGATGCACAGTTCTTGAGGCTTTAACATGCCCAGCTCTGGGGCAATTACTTTCATGAATACCAGAGAAGCTGTGCCAACAGCCAACCGAGCGCATGAAACAAGAAAGCTCTTTTGCTGATCTACAGGTAAATTCAATCTCAAAACTGAAGAGGAGGGAGAACCTGAACACTCTGAGCTTGAGAAACCAAAAGTCCCTGAGCTTTCTCAGGCTCAGAATCCTCAGGGAGGTAGACTTTACCGTCTGACATCCCTCAAGTTCTATTTTGACCACCTCCTCATCAATATCCACCCAACTCCTCCTCTACCACTGGAGGGGGATCTGGCAAAGGCAACCTCTCCCGCCTTTTACTGCCCTGTGCCACAGAGCTAACCATACCATCAAATTTTCCCTTCAAGGCTTGCCAATGCCACGTCATCCTTAGTGATATATTTAGAGATCGAGGCCAATGCAGTTGCTCAAAACGCACCTGCCACTTTCAGTCTATTGGAAGATGCAAAGACAGCAAGAATGAATAGAGTCCTCAGAACCGTACAACGGCACACCTGCAACCTTTCCAGCTATACTTCTCCCTTCCTGCTTTCTTGACGACATTTTCCCTAAGCATGCTGAATGACAGGCCTATGCTTAGACCAGCTACCCTACCCAGCTGAGATCTTAGCAAATAAACAGCCAAATATTGGGAGCCCTCTCAAGGGGGGGGGGGGGGTCATTTAGCTGCCATCATCCTCCCTAGAGGCAGTACTCGCGTGCTTCAGAAAAAAGCCTGCTATATGTCCCTTAATTGTTCCACACAGCCAGCACTGCTGCCACCAGAAAGCCTGAAAATAAAACCAGCTTACTTCCACTAGTTAAAATGGCTGTCAGCACTGCCTCCCTTGATGTATTTCCGGTCTCATGGTGTGTGAGGTACATTCATGCATGTCGACACGCCCGCCTGCCAATTACCAGAACAAGTTTCTCTTTAAGCCAATACTGACTTGAAAACTAAGGGTTAATGCAGAGAGCTGATTTGTGTTCTATGTGGATGTAGAGGTCCCTTTCTTATATTAATATTCACAACAAGCAAGACACTGAATGCATATAGGCTGCACTAAATATCTTATATCATGGCTACAGTAAATTTTATCAGAATTGAAGTACTCCTCTTTGAGCTATACAGAAAAAACAAATGCTGCAGTAGCTCAATTTGTTTGCTTATGTGGGTAGATTTAATGCACCCCCATTATGATTTTCTCTTTGCTGGAGAGGACGAATTATGCCTCTTACATCTGTGTGGGTGGGGTGTGCCTGAAGCTCTTGTTCAGAAGTCAGGTCATTTCATCAGCTGAATGCTAGCCTGTATGATGTGCTTTTGGTATATTATTTGGGTTTGATTCATATATATCATTTAACAGCATTTGAGATGGACAGAAAAGAAAATACATATATTGAGATGTAAAGCACATTAAAGCCACCTATGTTAGCCAACACAGGCTATATGAAGGGATCATGCAAATGCAATATATAGAAAACCATGCTTAAAGGAGAAGTTTGGTGTTTTAAAAAGAAACATACATATATACCGTACTTAGCTTCATGCTGCAGCATCAGAGTGATGCTGCAGCTGTCCCCCACCAACTCTAAAACCGAACACTGAGCAATCGCTGGATCGCTCAGCCAATCGGTCTTCTATAAAAACAGAGAACTGTGACTGTCAGTCATCGCACTCTGCTTTACTCCTCCAGTTCTCACTGGAGAGCTATGTTGCAAAGGGGGCGGAAGCAGCAGGCTTCGGCTCTCAGCCATGCGCTGAGAGGCTGAGCCAGCTGCTGATCAGGCATTTGTGTTGATTTTTAACAATATGGTCAGGATCCTCCCAGAGCTTGGAGCAGCTCTGACTTCAGCTGACAGCAGGCTTCAGCCTGGTGTTGGTTGATTCTGGGTCACAGGAGAGAACAAGTGCGTGCACTCCTACGACCCACAAGACAAGTATAGCCATAAAAAGCTTTGGCCACTTCTCTTCTACAGCTGAAGTTTATTTTATTTTTTGGGAGGGGTTGCACAGCACCATACACATTAGTTATGTGTAATGATAAAACTTTATTTTTTTTTTGAACAAGAAAAATGATAAAACCTTTACCTGCAGGTTGCAGTTTCTGCTAAAAATCCTCCCTCACAGCGGTCAGATATTGCCCCACCGTCTTTCAGCACTGTGAGAGTTAACTGCAGCTAGTGCTACAGAAAGAAACTGTGCCAATAGCTTAGCCCCTTCTGCCATTCACAGAACTCATATTTTTTACATTCCAATAATGCACTGCGTTCTGTGAATGAGAGGTGGAGCAGTTAAACAGAATTCCACCAGCAATCACGAAACACAATGCATTGTGGGATCATAGTAGTAATGAAGTTTCTGTGAATGGCAAAGGGGACAGATAAGCCATGCAAATGGTCTCTGTAGCATCCACCTGTAGTCCTATTATCAGTCATAATGTATGTAGCACACGGACCTTTTTCTCACCTGGCTCACTTGTAAGACAAGGCACACCGTGCTATAAGCCCGTACCCTCCTGTTTGAAGAGTTTAAGCAGTGTTCACAGTTGTTGGGTTCCGCAGCGAGTTACATCCTCTAGGCTGGTTCCTTTCCCTAGAGTGTAGGGAAAAGTCTGTTGCTTGTGTATCAATAAGGCCAATGTCCAGACAAGGTTAAACCTTAAGACCCCGTTCACACAGGGGCGACTCGTCAGGCGACGCAGCCGCCTGACAAGTCGCGTGCCATTCTGTACAATGGAACCGTTCTAATCGGAGCGACTGAAGTCGCTCCCTCTTAGAAAAAGGTTCCTGTACTACTTCAAGACGACTTCCATCGACTTCAATACAGAAGTCATTTTTGAAGTCACCTTTGAAGTCGTCTTCAGATTTCCCAGCACAGTCGCGGGACAAGTCGTGCCGCCCCTGTGTGAATGGGCTCTAATGGCTGAAGGTTCATTTTCTTTATGCTTGAAACCGGACAGGAAAGTTGAAGGTGAAGAAGAGAACAGGAGGTAGGTTCAGGCACTTAATATCACCACTCAATCCCAAGTGGACTTTGCTCACCCGCATAGTTCCCTCTCACGGTCCTAGCAGCTGGAGTGATGCACAAACTTTACTTTCCTAGGGATACGATCGGAACCCATTTGCCTAGTTCCAAACTTCCCAGCACTTGTAGAATAAGGACCTAGGTGCAAGTTGAAGCACGCTACAATGCCTGTGGCGGACTTGTGGAATCCCTCTGTAGGTGACCAGGCCTCATCCGAGGCGGTGACTTCCTTCACCGGTCCCTGGCTCCCTCTCCAGAACGGGTCACCCTCTAGTGCCCTGGAATTCCTCTTTAGATGGTAGGCCAGCTAAAGGTGCTGGGCCTACATGAAAAGTTGCAGCCCCAGGCTAAAGGTGCCTGAGACTGATCTTCCCCTGCGCACTCCCATGGCCTGGAGGGCCACGAGACGCAGGCGGTACTGCTCCTCAGAACCCCTCCTTCTCCCTCTAAGATGGCGTCTGCCCCTTATGTATACTCTTCTAGCCTGCACAGCGGGCCGACCACGCCCCCCGTACAGCTGCCTGGAGAGGACACCCAAAAAGGTACAGTAATGTCACCAGCAGTTCAACCCTGACCTGTTATGGCAGCGCCACCTACAGGGAGTTCTAACTGTACACCAGCAACACCACTTGGCAAAAGCAGAAGAACAAAACCTAACAATTGAAGAGATCTGGTCTGGCTACCAACCCAGGTCAACCCCTAAATTTAGGTAACTAGCTCCCCTGAAAGTAAAAACGTGTACATTGGCATTTAGGATGCATATACCTGTACAGGGTATTAGATTGGGGCTGTCATTGTTGACCTACTTGTCAGTCTGTCTCTGGCTTTACTACTTTCAGCCACAAACCCACAAAAAAGGACATGGCCAGTGGAATACTGGTAAGTGATAAGAGAAAATAGGATTTTTTGTACTCACCGTAAAATACTTTTCTCTGACATCCATGGACTGACACGGCGTCTCTTACACTTTACACGTGGGTTATGTCCCTGCTTGCAGGAGAAGACCTTCTCCTGCGAGCAGGGACATATACCCACACGTTTACAGTATCCAGCTGTGTTAGTCCATGGACGATAAGAGAAAAAAAAATTTAAGGGCCCGTTTACGCCACATGCAGTCCAGTGCATTTTTTTCTGCATTTTTTTCTGCATCAAAAAATACAGGGAAAAGTAGGTTATATGGTTTCCAATGGATTAGTTCACACCAATGCAGTCAGTTCCAGGGCTTTCCAGTTCCGGAAAAAAAAAAAAAAAAAAAAAAGAAGAACATGCTGCATTTTCTCCATCTCACCTCACTTCCCGGAGGGGTTTGGGGTCTTTTAGACCCCCGGTCTCTCTATAAACAGTACCTGTCAATGCCTATTACTTACTATCAGTGCGGGTTCACACTGGGGCAACACGACTTCCAGCGCGACTTCTCAAGGCAACTTGGAGACGACTTGAGCGCTACTTGGAGCGACTTACAACGCGACTTCAAATCTCCTCCAGGACAGGCGACTTTGCCAGTGGCCAATCACATAATAATCAGCTCTGTGGGAGGGAGGGGTTTGCCTTAGAAAACTATTTTCACTTCCTGGAAAGTTGCTTCAGTTAAGACGGGGGATCCGACTTGGAGGCGACTTCCATTGAAATCAATGGGTACAAGTCGCCTAGAAGAAGTCACCTTGAAGTAGTACAGGAACCTTTTCTGAAGTTGGAGCGACTTCAGTAGTGTACATTAAGACGGCTCTCATTGACTAACATGTAATTTCTCATGTCGCGTGACTTGTGACAGCAATAACAGTGATATATAAAAAATTACAAACAAAAAAAAAAAAATGTTTAAATGTATCCTATCGGCAGTAGAGGTGGCCGAAATATCGGTATCGAAGAAACGATATCGGTCGATCCCTAACTGGAACACAGTAAAAACGCACCGGAATGCACTGGAACTCATAACAAAAACACTGGACCCAAGTACAGTGGAAAAAAATAAAAAAGCATCTGGAACGCATCCGGAAACTAATCAAAAACGTGCTAAAAACATGCATGCATGCATGCCTCTTAAAAAGGAACCCTGGGATCTGGAATAAAATCTGATGTACACAGGTCCTTTTTGGTAAGGTTGTAACCCTAGGGGTGAGTACAACAGATCTACCCCGAAAAGAAGAAGGGTATAACATTTAATTAAAAAGTAAAACTGGGGAAACGAATAAGGGCGGCTACTAAAAACAAGATGAGCAGAAACACAAGGGGGACGGCCCCCAAGACTCCTTGGAATAGCACAGCAAATAGTACAATCAAACAGTACATGACCCAGGAGGCAAGCTCAAAGAGCCCAGTAATAGGAGCACAAAAACAGAATAAAGGTGACAAAAAAACAGAAAGGGGGTCAAGGAGTACGAAGAAGGGAGGAGGAACAACAAACCGATCTAAAGGAGATCAAACAACAGAAAGTGAAACAAGTAGAGCAGAAGAGCAATGGGCAGATGCACAAATCCCTACAAAAGGAGAAATGACTGAGATGCTGACGAAACTGGAAAACGCAATAAAAGTAGAAATCAATACTTTAAGAACAGACTTCGGACATCTCTTGTCAAGAGTGGAGGAGACGGAAGAAAGAGCGGATAAACAGGACCAGGAACTAAGTAAATTAAGGGAACAGAATAAAATACTACAATATAATCAGAGAATGATCCTTTATCGACTAGAAGACCAAGAGAACAGAAACAGAAGACAGAATTGAAGAATTCGCTCTTTACCAGAGGAAAAAGCAGAAGATCTGAAGAAAATTATGAACATAATACTCAAGCCCATATTAGATATGGGAGTAGAAGACCCCCTTAATATAGAGCGAGTGCATCGTATCGGTAAACCAAGAAATGGAGAAAACGACTGGCCAAGAGACATTATTGTAAGGTTCCGGTATTATGAAGAAAAAGCAGAAATCTTAATGAAAGCAAGAGGAAAACCCCCTATCCAATTCCAAGGAAAGGAGCTTCAGATCTTCACAGATCTAGCACCCGAGACATTGGAAAGGAGGCGATTATTGAAGCCACTCCTGGAACAAATGAAGACACAGAATATCAAATATAACTGGGGATTCCCGGCCTGTCTTATAGGCCAGAAAGAAGGAAAATCAGCAAGATTAAGGTTCCCCGAGGAACTTGTGGGATTCTGTAATAAATTAGATTTGCAGGTCCCAGACCTACCTGGATGGATAGAGAAAGATAATTAAAATTAACATCATAAGAGGCTTAGGAAGGGGGGGGTATGGGGGGTCCTTTGGAGGGGGCGGGGGGTGGGAGAGGGAGGAGAGGGAGGGGGAGGGAGAGGTGTAGGAGGTGGGAAAGGGTAGACCGGCCCACCATGCAGCGTCTCCGGACCTCCCTCACCCTCCCTAAATTTAAAGGGAGGAGGAGGGGGGCTGAGCGGCAGGGTTAGAGTTGCACCTCTAAAATGGGAGAACCAGGAGAAAAGATCATTGATGGTTCTAAGGCCAATAATGGGCCAAAAGGGAAATGGGGGAGGAGGGAAGGGATTAGCAATGGGAAAGGTGGGGGGAGGGAGGGATTAGGGGGGGAGGGAGAGGGGTTTTGTAATGGGGAGAAAGGAGGGGATTCTACCTTTTTGATTCTACAAAAAAGAAAGGGAAAAGGGGATGAAAGACAGATATGACAGCAATAAATTTCCTGTCCTATAATGTGAGAGGGCTCAATATACCTACCAAAAGACATAAGGTCTTAAGAGAGCTTAAATATTATAGAGCAGATGTAGTCTTCCTACAGGAGACCCATCTGACCCTAGAATCAAATATTAAATTACACTCACCCAATTTTCCGAATTGGTTCTATGGAGATACTATCTCAAAAAGGGCAAGGGGGGTCGCAATAGGGTTTTCAAGGGAAATGAGGTTCACATTGGAGGAAAGAATGATGGATAAAGACGGTAGATATATTTTTCTAAAAGGGAAGTTGGGGGAAATGAAATGTACCCTGGCAAATATATACGCCCCTAATGTGAACCCCATTAATTACCTTATTGAGACTCTGGGGAAACTGAAGGATTTTGGGGAGGGATATATAATATTGATGGGGGATATGAACTTTTGTTTGGATCCGGCCGTGGATAGTACGTCCCGGACACAGGGGACAAATAACGTACAATTAACAAGGATAAAACAAAAAATGCATAGCAGTCAGATGGTTGATATATGGAGGATTATGCATCCAATATCAAAGGATTATACATTTTTCTCCCCTGTGCACGGGACGTACTCGAGGATAGACCACATAATGGTCGAACATAGAATGCTGGATATGGTCACGGAATCAAATATAGGAATTGCCTCACTCTCTGACCATGCCCCAGTAAGCATGAAACTAAAAGTACCCGAATATCATAGACAACCCTATACTTGGCGTTTAAACGAGGAATTGCTCCGGGATGAGGGAGGATTAAAGAGGGTGAAAGAGGAATTAGAGCATTACTTCCAGGTAAACGATACAGGGGGATTTTGGTCTCGGAAGGGGCAAGGAAAAAAAAAAAAGAGAGAAACAGAAAATGTAATATGTTAATAGAAGAAATATTCAAAATTGAGCAAGAACACAAAAAACAACAGGGACAACAACAAGAGTTATACCATGAACTAGTGATGAAAAGGGATGAACTTAAAGAACTAATGGAACAAGAGACAAAAATAAAACTACATCGCATAGCAAAAGAAAGATATAAGTGGGGGAATAAGTCTAGTAAACACCTTGCAAGAATGGTACAAAATAAAAAGACTAGAAATTTCATAGAAAAGATTTAAAAAAAAGAACGGAGAGGAAGTATATAGAACTAAGGACATAGCAGATGCATTTAAAAACTACTATGAGGGGCTGTACTCAGTGGAGCAGAACAGATGGGGAGTAGGAGAGAAACAACTGAAAATAAAGAATTTTTAAACAAGGCAGGATTGCATAGGATTAATGAAGAGGAAAGAACAGCATTAGATAAACCCATAACGGAAGAAGAAATAAGTAAGGCACTAAAAGACTCAGCCCTAGGGAAAAGTCCCGGCCCTGACGGGTTTACAGCTCTATACTTCAAAAAATGTAAGGAGATACTGGTACCCAGGATATGCAACTACATGAATGGATTAGGGACGGACTATGAAATGGGAAGGGAAGCCTCAGTGGCCATAATAACGGTCATACCAAAAGAGGGGAAAGATGAAAGCTTATGTTCGGGATATAGACCAATCTCGCCATTAAATGCAAATGTAAAATTATACGCGGAAGTCCTGGCAGAAAGAATGAAGGGATGGATGCCCTCACTGGTACATCCTGATCAGGTGGGATTCATCCCAGGTAGGGAGGGGAGGGACAATGGTGTGAGAGCATTGCTCCTTCTCCAGAAAATAAAAGAGAATGGGTCCCCAAATCTACTCCTGTCGGTAGATGCAGAGAAGGCATTCGACAGGGTAGACTGGGGACTCATGATACAAACCCTGGAAACTATGGGCCTAGGAGCCAGGATGATACAGTGGATTAAAACATTGTACCAACATCCTATGGGTAGGGTTAAAATAAATGGCACACTGTCTCAAGCTTTTGAGATGAAAAATGGGACAAGGCAGGGATGCCCCCTGTCCCCCCTCTTATTTGTCCTGTCCCTAGAACCTTTACTTGCGACGGTACGGAATAATCCAGACATTAAAAGGGATTAGATTGGAGGAAGATTGAACACAAACTCGCAGCTTTTGCGGACGATGTCTTGTTCTTTAGTAACAAACCCAGGACCACATTAACGAACTTACTCAAAACACTTAAACAATATGGAGAAATATCAAACTTTAAAATCAATATAGCTAAAACTGAGATTCTAAATGTCAATATTGGAAAGGTAGAAGAACAGAGCTTAAGAAAAGAGTACAACTTTCCTTGGCAGAAGGAACTTAAGTACTTAGGGGTAAAACTTGCCAACTCAATAAAAAAAAAATATACAAGATAAATTATATCCCTCTGTTAAATGAAATAAAAAGCGAAATTAGAAAAATGATAAACCGCCCGATATCATGGATAGGAAGAATTAACATCTTAAAGATGGTCCTGCTGCCGAAAATCTTGTATAAGTTCCAGATGTTACCAGTCGCAATACCTCAACCGTACTTCAGAGTGTTAAAAAAGATGCTAATGAACTTTGTATGGAATAATAAAAAAACATAGAATCTCCTTCTCTGTATTAAAACAGGAAAAAAAGCATGGAGGGCTGGCAGTGCCAGACATTAAAAAATATTATGACGCGGTGGTGTTATCACGGGTAGTGGAGTGGGCCAAAGATAGGCATGAAAAAAGGTGGGTAAAAATTGAAAAGGCAATGGCAAAAACACAATTAGGAGGTGTAATATGGAACCCCACCCAGTTTAGAGCACTAGGTGAAAACACTCACGTCATGACACGAATAGCACTGAAAATTTGGGATAGATTACATAAACAAATAGATAGGGAATATAACTCTCCCCTTATAGAAATAAAAGAAAACAAATATTTTGCACTGGGAAAAAAAATAGTGGGAGGAAATTGGATTAAAAAAGAGAGAGCACAGTTAAGAGATATAATTTAAAAAAAAGGGAAAATTATACCACTTCAAGAATTGAGACACAATAGGGAATTAATGATAGTAGATGAATGGAGGTACCACCAGTTGACCCACTTTGTACAAAGCCTTCCCCAGCCAATTAGGTCTGGGGAGGAACTTACGACGTTGGAACGGCTTTGTATGGCCGATAACCTAACCGGAACTATATCAAAACTCTATAAATTACTGATGACAGTGGATGAACTGGCGATGCCCCCATTTATAAAGAAATGGGAAAGAGAATTGGGAACATGTAGGAATAAAAGGAATATAGAGAAAATAATAAAATTGGCCCACTCGTCTGCCATGGACAACAGGACCGCAGAGATGAATTATAAATGTATTACAGGCTGGTATGCCACACCAGATAAATTGAGTAGATTTCAAGTAGAACAGAAGGCAGAATGCTGGAGAGAATGTGGGAGGGGAGGGGAACAATGGCCCACATATGGTGGCAATGCCCTAAAATTCAAACATATTGGGAAAAGATACTGGAAATGATAAAAATAATTACAGAGAAGGAGATTAAAAAAGATCCTTGGATAGTTTTATTCCATGGAGGTGATGGAGGAATGAAACAGTATAAAGATTCACTGATCCCACATCTATTAAACGCGGCCAAAAGGTTGATCCCAAAAAAATGGCGAAAAGTGGAAAGTCCATCTATATGGGAGTGGGTCGATTCCGTGGAAGAAACATACAGTATGGAGGGACTGAAGTACGGCGTAGAGGAGGAAAAAAAAGGATTTAAAAACAAGTGGGAATGTTGGAAAGATTTTAAGAAAACATGGAGCTATGTAGAAAATCTGAGAAAGTAGTAGAGAAATAGTAGAAAATAAGAGGTAGAAGGGGGGAGGGGGATACAAAGGGGAAAGGGGGGGGGGATACAAAGGGGAAAGGGGGGGGGGGGGGAATCGAGATTTTAGAAATGTGAGTATAAGGAGAAGAGCCAGGAATCTCTTAGTACTCAGTATTATTTTTGTATGTTTATTATCTTGGCTGGATCAATGGAAATGTATTGATGTAACAATTGAAATCTTGATAAAACAAAATAAAGAATAAAAAAAAAAAAAAAAACATGCATGCAGAAATGCTTTTGGTATGGGTTTTTGTAGCGTTAACCACCCCTTAGGGGAGCAGTCACATGCAGCTGCTGTGCCTGCCTCTTCTCTCCTCCTGCCCAATCACAGAGCACTTATTATTCATTCGTAGTGACATCCATTCCGCTGGCCCAACCCAATGCATTCTGTCATAACAGGCATCATCAGGGGGAGTGGCAAAATGGATGTTTTAAACGTGGGTTACTATATGTCAAGTGAAATCGTTCAGGAGAGGTTGTAAAAACATCCCGTAAACCTTAAAAAGGCTGTTGGAGGCTTTGTGTACTGTATGACCATATCCTCATACATGGTCACATGCCTTTTGGTAAGGTATTCTATGTGCACACGCGGTGTGTGAAGAGTTTTGTGCATTTACACAGTGGAACACTAATACTGATGAATGTACTCTGTTTTGAAAATTTTAATGTATTCATTCCCGCTACACGGATATTTGGGAATATGGACTCTTTTTGATAGCACTTTTTAGTCAGCGTTCCTTGAGCATATTGTTTATACATGAATACTTTATAGCAATAGATTAGTTTAATATTTGTTTTTCATTATTTATATATTTGAATTTTTTTTCTGCAAGTTGTACACATTGAGGATTTGGTATCAGATCTTAGTTGGCTGCTCCTTGCAGATAATTCTAAGCACAGAGTTTACCCCTATATACTATATTGACAAACACACACAGGTTGACCTGGATAGATTGGTGTCTATATTCAACCTTACCAACTATGCAACTGCTGATATTCTAAAAATTCTAGTTGCCTGGCTGTCTCTGGTAAGTACTTTCTGGATTAATGATCTGGAACAAGCGTGCAACTAGTAAAGCCAAAGCTTGATGTTCATATTTATTCACAATCAGTGAATAGGAAAGTATCAAAGTCTCTAGATAATCACAGACAACTAGCATTTCCAAATGAGAGTTCAGCAATGAGAGCTGATGTATGCTAGGCTGGGTACACACGGGCTGAATATCGGCTGGTACAATAGAATCCAGCTGACATTCGGCCAGTGTGTACAGCAGTCTGTCCAACAAAAGACGGTCTAACAGACCAAGTCGACTTGTGTTGAAGGGACAACTAGCATCTGTTCAGCGCTGTTCCCCTGTGAGAACACAAAGCCACAGCGAGGGAGATCGCTGCAATAACATCACTTGTGTTAGTACCAGGGTGGATAAAAAGGAAAGATTTTTTATTTAAAATAAATAAATCTTTTTTTTTTTTTTTTTTTTATAGATTTTTTTGATTACATTTATTTTAATAAAATTTGAGTAAAAATTAGGATTTTTGTACTCACCGTAAAATCAGTTTCTCTGATGTCCATGGACTGACACAGCTGGATACTGTAAACGTGTGGGTACATGTCCCTGCTTGCAGGAGAAGATCTAGGCAGAATGTTAGATGTTAGAAACATACATTCTAGAACAAGCCAGAGCTTAACAGCCCCGCACAGGGGGGCGGTCCCTCCGGACATTACCCTCCCACCTGCAGCTAGCAGCCTCAGTTCGTAACAAAGCAGTACAAACCTTAAAAAGGAAGGGTGGGTGCTGTGTCAGTCCATGGACGTCAGAGAAACGGATTTTACGGTGAGTACAAAAATCCTATTTTCTCTTATCGCCCATGGACTGACACAGCTGGATACTGTAAACGTGTGGGACGTCCCAAAGCAGTATCAGAAGGGTGGGAGCAGTAGTAAAGGAACAACCAAAACTTCCCTCCTAACAAGCAGAGCTCCTCAACGGAGGAGTTGCAGCATTAAACAGCGGCCTGCAACACTTTGCGGCTGAAGGGAGCATCCGAAGATGCAGCCACATCAACCTTATAGAATTTGGAAAAGGTATGAACGAACGACCAGGTCACCACCTTGCACACTTGTGCAACCGACACTTGATGTCGGAAAGCCCAGGAAGCACCAATTGCCTTGGTGAAATGCGCCGCAACTGGAAAGGGAGGCGCCCGCCCCTTAAGGGCATAGGCCTGTATGACGGTCTGCCTGATCCACCCAAAGACGGTGGCAGACGTCACCGCTCGGCCCTGTTTTGGACCAAAGACAGACACAGTGAGTCAGACTTACGAATGGAAACAGTAGCAGACAGGTACACCCGTAAGGCTCGTACCAATCTTAATGTATGAAGCGCAAACTCTCAGGGATGCGATGGGTGAGGACACAAGGACGGAAGAACAATGTCCTCCATAAAGTGAAAGGCCGAGACCATCTTTTGAGAAAAAAAAAAAAAAAAGAAGGACGGTCGTGGGCGCAACACCGCCATATCCTTATGGAGGACCAAGTAAGGCGACTTGCAGGACAAGGCCGCCAACTCAGACACCCGTCTAACCGAAGTAATGGCCACTAAAGAAGGCCACCTTCTGGGACAAGGTCAAGAGAGGAATCTCTCCGATATTCTCAAAGGGATGTTCTTGGAGAACCGAGATGCATCAAATTCAGATCCCAAGTAGGGAGACGAGGCTTGACAGAGGGGATCACATGGCGAACCCCCTGCACAAAAAGGTGCTAAATCAAGGAATGGCCCGGTAGCAGTCGTTGAAAACGACAGCCCGGGCCAAAATCCGACCCTCAATGGTATGCAAGACCAGCTTTTGGGTCACACCACGCTGTAAGAACAGCAAAATCCTGGGAACGGAATACGTCCGACGCCGCCGATCAAGTTCCTCGCACATAGCGATGTAAGACTTCCAGGTACGGTGATATATCTTTCTGGAGGAAGATTCCTGTGCCAACAACCTAGATGAGATGACCGAATCCGAGAGACCGAGGTCCCTCAGCACCTGGCTTTAAACAGCCATGCCATTAAAGCCAAGGACTGTAAAGCAGGATGAAGTATGGGATCATGAGACAGAAGGTCCACCCCAATAGGCAGTCGCCAAGGAACGTCTGCATCTAGCCGAAGTAGATCAGTGTACCAATGACGCCGTTCCAGAGCAATGAGGATCACCGGAATGGCCTCGGCCCCTACTCTGCGAAGCAACAGTAGCGGAGGGTAAGCATATATCAGGCGATACTGCCCTTAGGGGCTACCGACGCGTCTGCCCAGGGGTCCCTGGACCTGACCACGAATCTTGACACCTTGCGAGTGAGTCCAGAGGCCATAAAAAGGTCCACATCCGGTGCCCCACCTCCGGTAAAGGAGGTGGAAACACCTCCGGATGTAAGGACCCTTCCCCTGCAATGCACACGGCAGACAGGACCGTCTTGCAGCGAGATGTATAAAAATCCCAAAGAGACTCCGCAATGTATCGGAGAAGAGAGGCCCCGGTTACAGGGTGCCTCAACTGTTGGCCAAGAAAGGCAACTTGACAGAGCTTCCCTAGAAACTCGGTCAGAGGACCAGTAACTCAGCCTCCACAGGTGGTGCAAACCCACCCCGGGCACAGAGACCCTAAAGGCTAAAGCAGTTGCAGTGCACTTGCTAGTTGACTGATAGATGAAGCAGAGGCTTTTGCCCAGTCATTGAGCTTCAGAAACGCAGCCACTAAACGGGCGTAACGCTAACCTCAGCCTGGCGAACACAGTTTAAGCCAGCGCTTCTGATCACCACTGAAGGCAGGTGGAAAGTGGTACCCCTGATACCAGGGATCCTTATGACAATGCTCCATCCAGCAGCTACCCCATGGATAAGTGCTGATTGTACAAACACATAGTTTATACTGTGTGTTGCGTTAAAAACGCGCAAAGAGTGTGGGAGGAAACCCACCCAGCCACAAAGAGCATACCGTATATACTCGAGTATAAGCCGAGATTTTCAGCCCTTTTTTTTGGGCTGAAAGTCCCCCCCCCCTCGGCTTATACTCGAGTCAGCGAAATTTTACATTGTAAAATGTACCTAAAGGCTGCGGCGTCCATCGTTTAAAACCTGCGGGCTCTACCTGGTCCCTTCCGTGATAGGCGTAACTGTGTCTGCCGAGAATCGCCCATCACGAACGTTCTCTCATCCTCAGTTTCCCAGCAGACGTCCGTGATTGGCGGAAACTGAACACAGTGTCTGCTGGGATGGGTGAAGATGAGAGAACGTTCGTGATAGACGATTCTCAGCAGGCAGTTCCGCCTATCACGGAAGAGACCAGGAAGAGAGCGCGAGTTTTAAAACGATGGACGCCGCAGCCTTCAGGTACAATTTTACAATGTTCAATTACAATTCTAGGGAAACAGTGAGGGTGGGGGTGGGCACAGGTGAAGGTGGGAACAGCGAGGATGGGAACAGTAAGGTGGCAATGGGCTTAGTGAAGTTGCAATGGGTGGGCATTGTTGACCCTCTGCTTATACTCGAGTCAGTAAGTTTTCCCAGGTTTTTGTGGTAACATTAGGTACCTCGGCTTATACTCGGGTCGGCTTATACTCGAGTATATACGGTAATACTAAACTACATACGCCGTATGTGGTTGTATGTGTGGATAAACATATTAAACACGTTTATACTGTGCCAGCGACGAAGGCGCGCACATTATCAGGGCTTGGATGGAAACCAGCCACGCAGATTGCATACACAACCGTGTAGGTATGTTAGCCTGCGAACAAATTGCACATGTTTATACTGTGCATAGCGCTGAAAATGTGCACACCATTGGAGCGCGGGGGAGAAACCGGAGCACCCGGATGAAACCCACGCAGACTGCATAAGCATACCGTGTAGGTACTATAGTATGTGTGATAAACATTTTGCACAAGCCTATGTGTGCATAGTACCGAAGGCGCGCACACCGTTGGCGCGTGGAAGGAACCGAAGTACCAGGAGGACCCCACGCAGACCCAGATAATGCAATAACATACAACTACTGTAAATGTACTTAGTGTTGGGTATAAACATATTGTGTATGTTTACACCGTGTATTGCACCAAAGGCACGCATGTCATGTAGCGTGGGCAGAAACCCCGAGGAAACCCACGCAGACTGCTGCACAGACATACCGGGTAGGTATGTTAGTATGTGGATATCAAATCGCACAAATTTAGGCTGTGCATAGCGCCGAAAGCGCCTATACCAATGTAGTGTGGGAGGGAACCGGAGTACCCGGAGGAAACCCACACAGACTGCATACACATACTGTGTAGGTATTATAGCATGCGTGATAAACATATGAACATGGTTTAACTGTGCAGAGGGCCAGAGGCGCACATACCGTCAGCGCGTGGGAGGAAACCAGAACACCCGGAAGAAACCCACGCAGACAGCACACAGATACCGTGTAGGAATGATAGCATGTGAATAAACATATTGCACATGTGTATGCTGTGCATTTCCATTGGAGCGTGGGAGGAAACCGGAGTACCCGGGGGAACCCCACGCAAAACAGTATACCCATATTGTAAACATGTATAGTATGTGCAACAAACATATTGAATATGTCTATACTGTGAAGAGAGCCGAAGCGCACATACCATGAGAGCTCGGGAGGACACCGGAGCCCCCGGAGGAAACCTACGCCGACCCAGAGAGTATAATACATACATATACTGTGAATGTATCTAGAGTCGTGCATAAACATATTGTGTACGTTTATATCATGTATGGCACTGAAACACAGCATTGGAACGTGGGGGGACACCCACGCAGACACAGAGACCAATAACACATATTTACACTGTGAATGTATGCAGTGTAGAGGTATAGGACGAGTTTAAATTATGGCGCAGAGGCGCATAATCTTCTCTTTATCAATCCAACCTGCTTAACTGTGCTGCCGAAGCAGCATGCAGGTAACAGGTAACCTCTGATCCTCAGACCGTGTGTCTGTCAGAGCTCAGAGCGTTCCCCAGGAAATGGCGGGAAACCACAGGTGCAGAGAGGGGGGGGGGGGGCGGACACTGTGTACCACTGTATCATCCATGCTGCTCTTGACGCAGCGTGTGAGGAAAAAACAGTGAGGAAGCTGTGTAAAAGAAAGGCTTGAAGGAACCAAGGGAAACAGCGTCCGCCTGAGGAACCACAGCCACAGCATCCAGCTTGAGAGTGTTCCTCACATCAATGAGTTCACTTACAAGCGCCCTGTCATTCATTGACACAGAACTGGAGTCTTCCTCACAAGGGAATGTCCCGTTCACAAACATTAAAATATTCAGAGCTAGTGTCCTGAGCACAGTAGTTAGGCCAATATCTGAATCAGAGCACTCCTCCACTAAAGATTTTTGTGGGGAGAGGGGGCTTATAGCTCCCTTGCGCTCGCACACCGCTTCCATTCTGACAAGGAATGATTCCAGGACTGCCGACAACTGGTCCATAAGGACCGCAGGCGCAGGAGCACTGCCAGTTGCCTCAGGCAAGTGTGGAGAAGCAGGTGTATCAGACTCCATATCGCCACCCTCTGAGACCTTATACACTACTACAGTGAATATACAGTCCACCCACTGGCTACGCTGAGGCTGAGGAGGGGATGCCCGGAGGACTCGCCAACCCTTAAGAACCGCTCAGTTCTGCTGAGGAAACCGCGCTGTTAAGCCTGAGGAGAGTGAAGAATCTGTGAGGAGATTTGCGCCGTCGCTAGAGGCCAAAACCGAAAGTAAAAGCGCGCGGCTACAAGAAAATGGCCGCCGGCCACAGATATAACTGTGCCATTGAACCACGGCAAGATGGCCGCCGAGCGCATTATTTAAAAAACAACCAGCGTTAATGCGCGCGCTAATGGCGTACACAATAAGTCCCCACCTCACACCCCAGAACACTGCTCCTCTTCCACTAACAGACATGAGCGCCCCCCCAGCCAGGCCAGAGTGACCCCCAAGCACCCCACAGCACAGCACCAGTACAGGGTGCAGAGAGCAGCATAACAGAGGGAAGACAGGGAGAAACACCCCCCATATAAAGAAACACAGCCAGCATGTACTCACCTGCAGCAGGAGAGACTACTTACCCGTCCCAGAGGGACCCACTGGCTTGCTTCAGACAGACCTATCACAGAGCAGTACTGCGTAGCTGTCGGCCCAGTCCACCGCAAAAGATAGTCAGTCAGTCAGGTACTGTTCAATCTTGAGAGGACCGCGGGAGCATAAAAGCAACCCGGCCACCCCTGGAGTCATGGGGCATGTCGTGAACTGAGTCTCACGCACACAAGGCGAAGATTAGCATGCTCGATCGTTGGACAGGGAAGACTACCAGGATACCAGTGTACCCAACCTGTTGCCCAGCCGACAGTTGATTGAAGGTCTCAAAAATAAAAATAAAAAATTCCCAAAGGAATAAAAAAGTTAAAAAGTTAAATCTTCCAGGAGACTGGCTCCTGAGAGAGCCACGTCTTCTCCTTCTGCTAGGCAGAAAAAAAAAACGGAGGCTGCTAGCTGCAGGTGGGAGGGTAATGTCCGGAAGGACCGCCCCCCTGGGCGGGGCTGTTCAGCTCTGGCTTGTTCTAGAATGTATGTTTCTAACATCTAACATTCTGCCTAGATCTTCTCATGCAAGCAGGGACATAACCCACGTGTACAGTGAATAAGAGACGCCATGTCACTCCGTGGATGTCAGAGAAAAGGATTTTACGGTGAGTACAAAAATCCTATTTTTTTTTGTTGCTTAACCACTTAAGCCCTGGAAGAATTTTCCCCCTTAATGACCAGGCCATTTTTTGCGATACGGCACTGCGTCGCTTTAACTGACAATTGCGTGGTTGTGCGACGTTGAACCCAAACAAAATTTACGTTCATTTTCCCCCCAGAAATATAGCTTTCTTTTGGTGGTATTTGATCACCTAAGCATTTTTTATTTATTTTTTTGGGGTGTTTTTTTGCGCTATAAACAAGGAGCGACAATTTTGGGGAAAAAAAAGCAATATTTCTTTTAATATTTCCCCCCCCCAAAGAAATATTAACTAAAATTTCTTCCTCCGTTTAGGCAGACATATTCTTCTACATATTCTTGGTAAAAAAAATCTAATATATTGATTGGTTTGCGCAAAAGTTATAGCGTCTACAAAATAGGGGATATATTTATGACATTTTTATTATTTTTATTAAAAATAGCCACTGATTACTGTATAAATGTGATTGGCAGGGAAGGGGTTAACACTAGGGGGTGATCAAGGGGTTAAATGGAGTGTCCTAGGGAGTGATTCTAACTGGGGGGGGATGGGACTGCCTGGGGGAGGAGACCAATAGTTGTTCATACTTAGTATGAACAAAATCTCAGTCTCCTCACCCCTCACAGAACAGACATCTGTCTGTTTACATTGACAGATCTCCTTTCTGTCTCTCTCTGGAGCAATGTGAGATGAATGTGAGATGTTATACATACATTCTAAAAGCCAGAGTTGAACAGCCCCGCCCAGGGGGGCGGTCCCTCCGGACATAACCCACCCCCTGCAGTCAGCAGACCTCAGTTCGTAACAAAGCAGTACAAACCTTAAAAGGAAGGGTGGGTGCCGTGTCAGTCCATGGATGTCAGAGAAAAGGATTTTACGGTGAGTACAAAAATCCTATTTTCTCTCATCATCCATGGACTGACACGGCGTCTCTTATTCACTGCACACGTGGGATGTCCCAAAGCAGTGTCAAGAGGGATGGGAGCAGCAGTATAAATGGAAAAAACAAAAAAAACTTCACTCCAAACAAGGCAGAGCTCCTCAACGGAGGAGGCGCAACTCTAAACAGTGGCCTGCAACACCTTGCGGCCGAAGGAAGCATCCGAAGATGTAGCCACATTAACCTTATAAAACTTAGAAAAAGGTATGAACAGACGACCAGGTCGCCGCCTTGCACACTTGTGCAACCGACGCTGGTAGGTTAATTGGATCTTGTCCAATTGGCCCAGTATATATGTGCGTACGACTGTGTGTCCCAAGCGTGTCGAGATCCTACGGGGTAAAATGACCGCACCAGCCAAGCAGACACTGGCTGCAAAAAGCGCCTAGAGGCGATTCAGTTCACATGTGAGCGCTATACAAGTCACTCATTCATTCATTCATTCAGCGTCTGGAGTATCTAGGTCTGATTCTGGACTCCTTGGAGGCAAAGGTATTCCTACCTTAGGAAATTTACTGATACTTCAGTCTGCAGTGCAGGTGCTGACATCCCGAAAATGGTCGTCAATCCGTTTTTGCATGATAGTCCTAGGACTTATGGTGGCCTCTTTCGAGGCCGCTCCGTATGCCCAATCACACCAGGGCATTGCAAAAGGAGATCTTGTTCTCTTGGGACAAATCCCCGTTGTCTTTGGATCTTCCGGCCCAGGTGAGTCACTTGGTCAGGGCGTCCCTGACATGGTGGTTGGGGTCCCCGGCTCTTCGGTCCGGGAAGTTGTTCCTCCCCAACCAATGGATGGTGTTCACGATGGACGCCAGCCTGACAGGCTGGGGTGGAGGCTGGGGAGTCCTGTCAGCCCAAGGGCTTTGGACTCCGGACGAAGCCCGTTTTCCGATCAATGTTCTGGAAATACGGGCCATCAGACTGTGCTTCTCCTCGTGGTCTAAGAGATTGCAGGATCGCTCCATTAGGATCCAGTCGGACAACGTCACGGCGGTGGCGTATGTCAACCAGGGGACTCGGAGCGCTGAGTCGGGACCAGGACTGACTCCTGAATGTTCAGTAGCCACCCGAAGTCCCTGAGGGTCCGACTGACGATAGTCACACTGTCTTCTAATTCTGAGCCACTTTCTGCTCTTAGAAGAAGATCGACCAGATAGCCAACGACAGCGATGCCTCGCTGTCTCAGCAAAGCTAGAATGGGCGCAAGCACCTCGGTGTCAAGGCTAGGCCGAAGGAAGAGCTACAAATTGATAGTGGACTTCGCCGATCGCAAGCGCAGAAACTTCTGGTGACCTGCGCAGATCGTAACATGCCAGTAGGCGTCCTTGATGTCCAAGGCCGCCAGAAAATCCCCTTGACGGAGTGTACCGATCACCGTGCGAATGGATTCCATGCGGAACTTTTGCACCTTCACAAAGGCATACAGGGCCTTGAGGTCCAGGATAGGCCTAACCCCGTCCTTTTTTGGGACGACAAACGGATTCGAGTAGAATCCCTGAAACCTCTCCTGTGACGGAACAGGTACAATCACTCCGGACCTGATCAAATCCTGAATAGCCCCCATAGGGCTGCCCGACGGGCAGGAAGGAGAGGAAGATTCGAGGGAAGAATCTGTCTGGGACCAGGAAGGGAACTCTATCCTGTAACCTGAGGACACCTCGCACACCCACCGGTAGAAGATCCGGGAGGTCCACCGATCCGTGAACTTGCAAAGTCGTCCCCCCACCCCAGAGACGGGTGGGGGCAAGACTTCACGCGGAGGCGGGCTTGGGAGCCGGCTTGTCCGGCTTACGCACCCAGGTGCGCATGTGTCCACCAGCCACACTGCTGTCAGTCTGGGAGGGCCTACCCGTGGACTGACGAAAAAAAAACTTTTTGCTGCAAAGGAAAGACTCTGCTTACGGCCTCCTTACCTAGCTAGACTGAGGAAGAAGAGTTATTTTACCTCCTGTGACATCCTTGATGATGTCATCCAGCGCAGCACCTAAAAGGCTACCACCTTTGAAAATGGTAGATCCGTCAGAAGCTTCCTTAGAGGCTAGGTCAGCAGACCAGCATTTCAACCAGATAAGATGAGGCCATACCACCGCCGAGACAGAGGCCCTGAATATTAGGGGCCGCGTCTAACGTGGCGTCGCAACCTAAACCAGGCCCTACACCATTTGGTGGGCCAGAGCAATAGTGTCTGGAGGAAGAATATTCTCCTGTACAGTCTGGTGCAAAATTTTTTTGCCCATCCCATAAGTGTCTGAGACACAAGGGTCGCCGCTACCACAGACCGTAGGGCGGACCCCAACAAGGCAAACATGGCTCTGCTCACCACTTCTGACCTCCTGTCAGTGGGGTCCTTAAATACAGGAGTCCCCTCCATCGGGAGAGTGGTGGCCTTGTTCAACCGGGCGACTGGAGGGTCCACCACTGGGGGAGAAGCCCACGTTTTAAATAGGGCATCTTCAAGGGGTATCTGATAGACAAACGCCGCGGGACCATAAAAGTCTTCTGCAGCATTTTCCCAGACCTCATCAATGAGCTGGTCAAAGAAAGGTACATAAAAACCTTTTTAGAAGGCCCGGCCTTAAAGAACCAAAGGAGACTGTCCGCCTGAGGTTCTGCATCCGCAGCATTCAGCTTGAGAGTGTCCCTCACCGCAGCAATGAGTTCACTTAACAAGCGACCTGTCATTTACTGACTCAGAACTGGAGTCTTCCTTGCAAGGAATTTCTTGTTCAAAACCATCAAATATTCAGAGCTAGGGTCCTGAGCGGTAGTGGCTAGGCCCATATCTGAATCAGCGCACACCCCCTTTATTTATTTATCTTTGGAAATAAAGTGGGGAGAGGGGCTTTTTTGCTCCCTTGCGCTCACACACTGCTTCCCTCCTGGTCAGATTAATGATTCCAGGACTGCCGACAACTGGTCCATAGGGACCACAGGTGCTGGAGCACTGCCTGTCGTCTCAACATGTAAGGGGAAGCTGCGACACTGACTCCATATTGCCCCTCTCTGAGACTCCTCAGATAAAAAAAGTCCACCCACATGCTGTGCTGACTGAGGAGAGGGCGCCCAGGGGACTCAGCAGACCGGACCAGGACCGCTCAGATACGTCTGTCTGTACCGCGCTGTGTCAGCGTGAGTGAGCTGTGAGGAGATTCGCGCTGTTTACAGCTGCGATAGAGGCCAAACTAGTGCTGAAAAGCGCGCGGGCTACAAGAAAATGGCCGCCGCACTTCACTGAGGCGATCCGCGGCAAAATGGCCGCCATGCGCAGATAAAATTTAAAAATTCAAAACAGCACACACACAGCGCCAAACGGCGCCCAAGCCCCAAAATAACACAAAAGGCCCCCAGCGACATGCAAACTAGCAGGACAGTATGACCCCCAGGCACCCCCCACAGCACAGCGCCAGCAATGGTGACAGAGTGATAATAAAACACAGGGGAAGACGGGGAAAATCCCCCACAGAGAAACACACACAGCATTTTGTACTCCCCTGCAGGCAGGAGAGACTACTTAGCCGTCCCCTGAGGGACCCACTGGAGTGTTTCTGACAGACCTATCACAGAGTCGTACTGCGTAGCTGTCTGCCCGGTCCACCGCGAGAGAAACAGTCCGTCAGGTACTGTTCAATCGTGAGAGGACCGCGGGAGCATGAAAGCAACCCGGCCACCCCTGGAGTCATGGGGCATGTCGTGAACTGAGTCTCACGCGCACAAGGCGAGGATCAGCACGCTCGATGGTCGGACAGGGAAGACTACGAGGATACTAGTGTACCCAACCTGTTGCCCAGCCGACAGTTGATTGAAGGTCTCAAAAATAAAATAAAAATTCCCAAAGGAATAAAAATTCAAGTAAAATCTTCCAGGAGACTGGCTCCTGAGAGAGCCACGTCTTCTGCTAGGCAGAAAAAAAAACTGAGGTCTGCTGACTGCAGGGGGTGGGTTATGTCCGGAGGGACCGCCCCCCTGGGCGGGGCTGTTCAACTCTGGCTTTTAGAATGTATGTATAACATCTCACATTCTGCCTAGGTCTTCTCCTGCAAGCAGGGACATAACAGGTAGTCCGCCTGCCAGTTTTCCACACCCGGAATGCACACGGCCGACAGTGCCGGTACGCTCCTCTCTGCCCACTTCAGGATGTGAGATACCTCCGATGCTGCAGCTGAGCTTCTTGTTCCTCCTTGATGATTGACATATGCCACTGCTGTGGCATTGTCTGACTGGATCCTGACTGGATGCCCTTGCAGCCTCTGAGACCATTAAGAAGAGGCACAGCCTGATCGCCCGGATTTCCAGGACATTGATCGGCTGGAGGGCTTCCTCTGGGGTCCAGCGACCTTGCGCTGTCTGAACACCCCAGACTCCCCCCCCCCCCCAACCTGTAAGGCTGGCGTCCGTCGTGATCACTATCCAGTAAACCGGAAGAAATTACTTCCCGGCCATTAGAGCCGGTGCTGTCAGCCACCATACCAGGGATCTCCTGACTAGGTGGCTCACTCGGATTTGATAATCCAGAGATGATGGACATCTGTTCCATCTGGACAGAACTTCCGTCTGTAACACTCGAGTGTGGTATTGAGCATATGGGACCGCCTTGAAGGAGGCTACCATGAGGCCTAACACTCGCATGCAAAAACTGAGTGACGACCAATTCCTGGAAGTCAGCTGCCGTACTGCAGCCCGGAGGGTCAGCAACTTCTCCACAGGGAGGAATACCTTTGCCTCCGAGGAATCCAGAATCAACCTCAGGTACACTAGGCGTTGAGTGGGCACCAATACTGACTTTTGCGTGTTTAGTATCCAACCACAGTCTCGAAGAGTCTGACAGGTAATGGACACGCTTACCTCCAATTCTGAGCTTGAAGGGGCCTTCAGTAGAAGGTCGTCCAAGTAGCCCATGATAGCGATACCCCGCTGTCTTAGGAGCACCTTGGTGAACGTCCTGGGTGCTGAGGCAAGGCCAAAACGGGAGGGCCACAAACTGGTAGTGGTTCTTCCCGATAGCAAAACGCAGAAATCTCTGGTGTCTGGAGTATATGGGGACATGCAGGTATGCGTCCTTGATGTCCAAGGAGGCCAGAAAGTCCCCCGGATGGAGAGCCGTGACTACAGATCGAACCGACTCCATCCAAAATCTTTGTACCTTCACAAAGCAATTGAGGGCTCTGAGATCCAAGATTGGACCGAACCCCCTCCTTCTTTGGCACAATTAACAGATTTGAGTAAAAACCCTAAACCCGTTCCTGTTCTGGAACTGGAATAACTACCCTGCGTTCCAGTAGACCCTGGACCGCCCCATACAGGGGCTCCCGACGGGTCGGTAGTAGCTGGAGATTGGAGGTGACGAATCTGTCCGGTGGACAAGAGAGAAATTCTATCTTGTAGCCTGAGGAGATTACTTCGCAAACCCACCTGTTGGAGACTAGAGCTGTCCACTGAGTCGCGAATTTGCGAAGACGTCCCCCCCCCACCCGAGAGCTGGGTGGGGGCGGACCTTCATGCGGACACAGATTTGTCCGCAGGCTTGTTGGGTCTGCGGAACCAAGGACGCTTTTGTCCTTGGGCAGGCGCCTTGTCGGCCTGGGGTCTTTTCCCTTTCGCCCTAGGGGGGGGGACGAAAAAAAACGCCTGCGTGCAGTAAAGGAGGGCCCTTGCCGTGGCCCCTTACCCTTGCTAGTTTGGGGAAGCAAATTGCTTTTACCTCCCGTGGCATCCTTGATGATGTCATCCAGAGAAGCCCCAAAAAGTCTATCGCCCTTAAAAGGCAGATCCAACAGGGCTTTCTTGGAAGTCTGGTCCGCAGACCAGCCCTTTAGCCAGATCAGGCGGTGTATTGCTACTGCATAAACCGAAGCATTTGACAGCAGGGGAATAGTATCCATGTCTGACTCGCAGACAAACTTAAGGCCCTGGACCAACTGGTCGGCCAAAGTTATCTCATCAGGAGGAGCATCTCGCTCCTTTAACCCCTGGAGTAGCAATTTTGCCCATTCAGTAAGTGTCTGAGACACTAGGGCCCCCGCCAATGCCGGGCGTACTGCCGAGCCTACCACTGAGTATAGGTAGCGAGCGAGTGCTTCAGCCTTCTTATCCACAGGGTCCTTGAAAACAGGAGCCCCTTCTACTGGAATAGTGGTAGCTCTATTAAGTCTGGACACCGGAGGGTCCACTATGGGGGGGAGAGGTCCATTTCTTTAGAAAACTCTCCTCAAAGGGGTACCGAACCGCAAACCTCTTTGGGGCTGTAAAGACCCTCAGTGGGTTCTCCCATTCCTTGTATAAGAGTTTATCAAAATAAGACACACAAGGGAACACCTTAGCAGTGCGGGCAGGTTTACGAAACCCAAAAGGGGACTGGAGTCTCTGCTGCTTCTGCAGTATTTTCCAACTTTAGCGTATCCCGCACTGCAGTAATAAGGTCAGATACCAAAGCCGTCTCGCGTACTGACCTGGACTTGGAGTCATCCTCACTGTCCGATCGGTCATGGTCTGTAGTCTCTGATGCATCAGAACCTGGGCCATGAGCCGTAGCTGGACCTGATTCGGTCTCAGAAATATCCCCAGAAGATTGCAGGGGACGGGGGCGTTTACTACCCCCTGTATTCCCGTGTGCTGCTTCCACCCTGGCAGCAAACGCCTCTAGGATTGCCGACATAGCGTTCATAGACACCTCAGGGGCACCAGCTGCTAAGTCTTGCGTTTCCGGGGAGAAGACATCTGGCTCAGATGCCATGCTGACCACACGCTGACACCCACAGGGCTCCAGGCAAGATATCAATAGGCCACCCTCCTGCGCTGCAGAGATGCTGGGTCACCCAGAGGACTCACCACCCTGGACCGGTACTGCTATGCTGCCGTGTGCTGCGCCTGTGATGCTGTCCCATTTTGCTTCTTTTTTTAGCGCTTCCTGTGTGAATTTTTCACGCCAGTGTAATGCACCCTAGAGGCCGGAGACTCTCGCAAAATGGCCGCCAAAACGTCTGTATGGAAGATAATGTGGGCTCTAAGAAAATGGCTGCAGAGCCGAAGATAGAGGCCAAAAGCAGCCGTAGACCACAAAAAGATGGCCGCCGAACGGCAATATATACATACAGCGTGGATCATTACAAACATGGCCGCCGATCAGTCGATAGAGGCCAGTGGGTGTGGAATTACAAGAAAATGGCGCCGAAACCACAGGAAGATGGCCGCTGGGCAGTCACTAGAGGCCGAACCCGGCATGGACCACCGCAAAATGGCCGCCGACAGCATGGAGGAGGAAGCACACACACACACACACAGGTAAGCAGAAATGACATTTCTTTTAAATGTTAGTTACAGCCAGCCCCGCTCCAGTGGAACCCTTTAGGTGACCCCCAGCACCCAGCAACCTTTAGCTAGAAGCCCAGGGAGGAGGGAAAGGCAGGGAGAGAGGGAAGAAAGGGGCCACAACCACTTACTTGGTCTCTCCAGGAATGTCCAGCCAAATCACCCAGCCGAGGCAGGGGAGTTTACTTACCTATCCTGCATGTATTATGCTGGAAGACATTCCAAACAGATCATCGTCTGCGCACGGAAGGTGACTATTGGCCAGGCATGCTGTGATTGGACCCAAGGGGACGATCATATGTATGCCCTGGAGCGCGACACTCACCGGACAGGCTGCTGCGACTCGGCCGCAAGGTCAGCCGAAGCCGAGCGGTCAGATGCAAGCCTTGGAGCGTAAGCTCACTGGCCAGGCTGCTGCGACTCGGCCGTAAGGTCAGCTGAAGCTGAGCGGTCCGATGCAGGCCCTGGAGCGTAGGCTCACCGGCCACCCATGGAGCGACGGGTATGTCGTGGAAAACCCAGCGCGTAGCTAGGGTCAGCACACGCTCGATGGCCGAAGCTGGGGAGACTACAAGGATCGAGGATCCGGCCTGTCACCCAGTCGGCAATTGATCGAAGATCGCAGGAAACAAAAAAAAAATGTAGCAAAAAAATATATTTTTCCCCCGGACCAATGGGCCCGAAGGGAGCCATTTCCTACTCCTTGCTAGACAGAAAAAAACTGATTTGCGAGATGCAGACTGAGGGGATATACCTAGAGGGTCTGCCCCCTGGGCGGTACTGTAGGTGGTGTGATGCAACACTTTTTACAAGTTTTCCGCCTAGTCACTCCTAATTAACGGATAATACCCACTTTGTCAATAGAGAAGCTGTGTCAGTCCATGGACAAAAGAGTAACTATTTTTAATTGTAAAAAATTTGTTACACCCAAGCATATTACATCAACTCTACAAAAATATTGAGGCCCCCCACCCCCACATATACGCACGTACAAAAGTAAAAAAAAAAAAAAAAAAAAACGCGTTGGTGTGCCTACACCTGAAAACGTTGATTGAGATACACGTTTCATATTGCCGTGCATGCCGGAATGAGAGCAATATTTCTAGCACCAGACCGCCTTTATAATGCTAAACGGATGACCTATAGGGGGCTCTTAAAGCGTCGCCGATGGAAAATACATAGGAGTACTAAGATTTGTCGCCATTTCACGTGTTTGACATGTTCGATATTTATTTACTCAGCTTTTATATTTTAGCAATAAATTACCCAATTTTTGGTGTTTTTGCGCCTCCTAAAATTAACTGTTTTTTACTTAAATATGGATATGGCAGCGGAAGGGTTAAAGGATAAGTTCACCTTCGTGAACCAGTTTCATGTTCTACCTGTAAGCTTCATTAGTTTAAAAAAATAAAATAAAAACTGGCTTCT
Organism: Rana muscosa; assembly: GCA_029206835.1. NCBI lineage: Eukaryota > Metazoa > Chordata > Amphibia > Anura > Ranidae > Rana > Rana muscosa. Next base: position 361,966,480 of record CM055127.1, read on the forward strand.
TACTTTTTTAGCTAGCTCCAAAGCAAATTTGTGAAGCTCTGCCCTAAACTTTACAATAATTTATGGCCACAGGGTGACAAAAGAGTCCAGTGAACCTTCACCTTTTAGCAGGCAGCCACCCTACTGTGCCTGGCTGGGTGTGTGCTGCTCTGTCTATCAGCATTTCCGGAACTCAGGTTACTTTTTTTGCTGCTCATCTTCCTTTATTTCTCAAAGGCTGACACACTGATGTGACAAGGATAAAGATTTAAATGTTTTATTTTTGCATTTGTTGTAATAGCGACCAATAAGAATCATGAAATATGATAATGTCTGTTGCCAGCACTACAAGGATAAAATTGTACACCTGTTTACACTGTGCTTAGTGGTAGCACTGCCCGCCGAGGGATAAGCTACAAAACATTACTGGATAAGATCTATGCAACTTTATGACATACAGTATTGTAATGGGTATTCCAAAGTGAGGAGTTGTCACCAAAATTTCGGTCCTTATTGGTTGGAAGATCTCCCTTCCCCTCTTGCTCTCATAAACAATGCTATACTTTCAGATGCCCCCTCCCTGTCTGTTTCAGTGTCAATGGTAACCAAGACAGCTGAGAAGTAAATCTCCAATGTGGGAACACAGACTTTATCTAGAACTTTACCTACCTTCAGGCCAATACAATTCTGGCTGTCTTCTCCTACATGTAAAAATTATCCTATTTTGCTATAAAATTACCCAGAACCCCTAAACATTACATATGTATTTTTAGCAGAGGCCCTAGGGAATAAAATGGCACTCGTTGCAATTTTTATGTCACGCAGTATTTGCACAGCCATTTTTCAAACGCAATTTTTAGGGGAATTAGAAAAAATAAATAAAAAATTAGCCCAACTTGTTTGTATAATGTAAAAAAATTGGATTTTTGTACTCACCGTAAAATCCTTTTCTCTGAGTTCACGGACGGACACAGCATCTTATTCTTGACATTAGGGTATTAGCCTTCTATCAGGAGAGGACTAGGCAGAAAAGCATGTCAAGTGTTAAACATACATCAAAACTGTACAGTACCGCCCTGGGGGCGGTCCCACAAAGGTACAACCCCTCTCCCTGCATAATGCAGCTCAGTTCGTCAAAAAGCAGTACAAACATAAAAAAGGAGGGGAGGGTGCTGTGTCCGTCCATGAACTCAGAGAAAAGGATTTTACGGTGAGTACAAAAATCCAATCTTCTCTTTCGTTCATGGACGGACACAGCATCTTATTCTTGACATTAGGGACATCCCCAAGCAGTGTCAAAAACAAGGGGTGGCGACAGCAATCAAACCAACTTCTCCCCAAACAAACAGAGCTCCTCAATGGAGGAGTTGCAACCTTAAACAGCCACATGCAAAACTTTGCGGCCGAAGCAGGCATCTGCAGACGCACACTGGTCAACCTAGTAAAACCTAGTGAAAGTGTGAACGGACGACCAGGTCGCCGCCTTACACACCTGTGAGACCGACGCTTGATGTCAGAAAAACCAGGAGGTACCTATTGCCCTGGTCAAATGCGCCTTGACAGGAAAGGGAGGCGCCCGCCCTTTAAGGGCATAGCCTGAATTACAATCTGTCTGATCCACCGAGACACGGTGGCCGACGACACCGCCAGACCTTACTATGGGCCAGTCACAGACACAAACAGTGAGTCTGACCTCCGAAAAACTGAGTTGTAGCAGACAGGTACACCCGCAGAGCTTGTACCAAGCCCAAGGAAAGCAAGCAACCTCATGAAACGCGACGGCCGAGGACACAAGGATGAAGCACAATGTCCACATATTGATAAAAAAGCCGAAACAAACCTCAGGTAGAGACAAGGCTGCGAATGCAGCACCGCCTTATCCCTTAGGATGAGTAAGTAGGGAGACTTGCAAGACAAGGCCGCCAACTCAAAAAAACCCTGGTAGAGCCAACATCCACCTGAAAACTTCTTACCAAGAGAGTGCCAACAGGGGAATCTCTCTATGTACTTTAAAAAAGGTGGTTTCTAAAAACACCCAGGGTATCAGATTCAATCCCACAAGGCAGCAGTGATTGAACCGGAGGAGCCACACGTGGAACCCCTTGGACAAACGTACCCACCAGTGAATGAGCCACCAAGGGTCATGGAAAAAAACAGCCAAGGCTGATATCCGCCCTCAATGGAGCGAAAAGCAAGTCTTTTAACCATTCCACGCTGTCAAAAACAAAAAACAAACAAACAGCAGGATCCTGGAAGCCGAATATGTACGTGAATGCCACTCCATCTCCACATCTAGAGATGTGGGCCCTTAAAGTGCGATAGTATATCATCCGAAAAGATGACTTCCGTGCCCTCAGCATGGTGGAAGCACTGAACCGACAGGCTATGGTCACTTAGCATCGGACTGTTAACAGCCATGTCATGAAGGCCAGCGACTGCAAGCAGGATGAAATATTTGTATGACCTTGCGACAAAAGGTCCTATCGCATTGGCAGCCGCCAAGGAACATCCACCACCAGTCGCACTAAAGCGGCGGACCAGGGACACCAGAAACAATCCGGGGCAAGTAGACTACTCGGATCCCCTCGGCCACTACTCTGTGAGCAGATGAGGAAGAGTATTTTCAGGAGGAAGGCATACATAGCCGAGACTGTCCCCACAGGACCACAAACGCGTCTGACGCGTCCTCCCAGGAATCTTCGATCCTGGCCACCTCAAAACCTTCCGATTGAGTCGAGAAGCCAGGAGATCCCCCATCTCCGGTAGAGGGGTCTAAACACCTCCGGGTGTAGAGACTATACGGCCCAGCAACTGCCGACTCAGGGAGTCAGCCTGCTAGGAGTTCTACGCCCAGACTGTATGCGGGCGATAGAGCCAGCACATCTTTGCCCTGCTCCCGCAGGACGCGAGTGACAGCATGCAGCAGCTGAGCGACTTGTTCCCCCTCGATGGGCGACATATGCCACCGCCGTGGCGTTGTCCAACTGGATCCTGACTGGACTTTCCCGCAGCCTCCCTGACCAAGTGGAGGGGCCTGAACGGTGCCGACACCAGGCCAAAAAGGGAATGCCACCATTTAGCAGTGCTCATCTCAGACTGCAAACCGCAGAAACCTCTGCCTGATGCATATGGGGGCTGCAATAAAATGCGTCCTTGATGTCCAAGGATGGCAGCAAAAAAATCCCCCGGATGTAGTGCAGCGACCACAAAATGACAAGCTGCCATCCTGAACCTTTGTGCTATCACAAAGCTGTTGAGGGTCTTGAGATCCAGGACTGGACCCAACCCCTCCCCTCTCTGGGACTACAAACAGATTATAGCTTCCTTGAAAAAAATAAATAAAACCTTTCCGGCGCCAGCACAGGTACTATCCCCTGCGCATGAGCAGGTCCTGCACTGCCCCAAACAAAGCAGCCCGGCAAGCCAAAAGGGGATGAAGGGTGGAGGGAAAAAAAAAACTGTTTTTTGGTGGATAAAAGGAGAAAAACTCCATCTTGTACCCAGATAAAGCCACTTCAAAGACCCACTGGTCGGAAATAGGGAAGTCCACCGAGCTGCAAGCTCACGAGGGTGACCCCCCCCCACCCCATAGTCGGACAGGGGCAAAAACCTCCACGTCACCGCAGATTTGCTCGCAGGCATGCTTTGCTTGCGAGAAACAGGGATACCTTTTTAGTCCCTTAGCAGGCGCCCTGTCGGCCTGGGGCCGCTTATCTGCAGAAGAAAAAAAACGATCGTCAGCGAAAAAAAAAAAAAAAAAAAAAAAAAGGGAGGGCCCTGGCCTACGGCGTGGCTCCTTACCTTTTCTGAGTTTGTGAGAGCACAGTGCTCTCCCCCCAAAACATTTTAATAATGTCATCCAGCGAGGTTCCAAAAACCTCTAACCCCGGCAGAGCAAATGCACCAGAGCCTTCCTGGACGTCTGGGTCCGCAGACCAGCATCCCAGTCAAATCATGCAGCGTAGCCCCACCGCAGAGACTGACGGTACTTGACAGCCAGGAAGCTGCATCTAAGGCAGCATTGCAGACATACGTAATCCCATGCACCACCTGGTCCGCTGTCATGAAGACCGGGGAAGCCATTTGCTATCCAAATCACGGTGCAGCAAATCTTGTCTATTAAGGACGTATCAGTGACCCCAGGGTCGTGGCCAACAGTGGCCGCAATGCTGACCGCCATACCCTGAACAAGGGCCAGGCCCTGGATACCAGGAGGCCCCATTGGGGGAGATGTCCCCCATCAGGAAACATTCCGCAAAAGGGACAACGGACAGCCCGTTCCCATTTTTGGCATGTAAACTTATCCAATAAGCTTGTAGGGAAAACCTTGCAGCGGTGCGGGCCAGCTTGTAGGACCCAGAAGGGACCGACACCATAATAGATGCACTCACCGTAACCTCCATTTTATTGGGGAGCACGCACGCGGTGATAAGTGCTCCAACAAGCGCCGTCTAGCGCTGACCCGGACACAGAAGCAAGCAAGAACGCAGTTCCGCACAGTCCGAAGGGTCATCTGCCACAGCAAGGCCCAAGTCTGAATCAGAACTCTACCCTGAAGATGGTGGGGGGAGGGGGCGTTTTTACCCCCCTTGCGCCCGCACATCGCTTCTACCCTGGCAATAAGGGACTCCAGGACCACCGACAAGGCGTCCATACGCACCCCAGGTACAGGGCACCGGTTGCCACCACAGGGATGTCAGGGAAAGACAACGCCAGCTTCTGACGCCATGCAACCCGCACTTGCCTGACACCTCATTTGGGACCAAGGCAGCAAAAACAAAATCCACCTCCCCCCTAGCTGCTCAGAGTGAGGGACCCCAGGGGACTCACCGCTCTGGTCCATGTTCTTCCAGCGCCGCCGTCCGCTCTCCCCATATGCCTCCTAACAGGCATGGCTGCGGTGTATTCTTGTGGCTGAGGTGTACTGCGACGTTCGTGCCATTCAGAAGGGACGTTTTCACCGCTAGAGGCAAAAACCGAGCCTACTAGAAAATGGCCGCCGGCCGCCCCTGTATAAAGCGCGCGGACTACAAAAAATGTCCTCCGAACGCTTCTGAGGTGAAAGAGAACACGCTAGGCCTCAGCGCTGAGGCCCCCCTATGGCACCCAACAACACCCCCCCACGGAGAGCGGACCCTGGGCACCCCGCACAGCCCCCAGCCAGGACACGGAGCCCCCCCCCCGGAGGACCCCCGGTCAGTACAGCAGGCCCAGCCCCACAGAGCATGGGAAGGGCGGAAAGGACAGGGAGAGAGGAAAGGGAGGGTGGGAACCCCCTAATCGACCTCCCCGGGAATGCCCAGCCTTGCCACCCTGCCGGAGCATGGGGACTGCTACTTACCCGTCCTGCGTGGACTAGCTGAAGGCATTCCTGACAGACCCAACGTCCGCACGGTTACGGCATGGCTGTCGGCCCGGTACACTGTGACGTGGCCATATAGCCCGGTCATATGTGTGCCCCAGATCATATAACTCACCGGCCACCCCTGGAGCAACAGGGCATGTCGTGGATGACCCAGCGCGTAGCTAAAGGTCGGCACGCGCTCAATGGCCGAAACTGGGGGGACTATAAGGATCGAGGATCCAGCCTGTCACCCAGTCGGCAGTTGATACTAGATCTCAGGATCAAAAAAGTAGAAAGAAAAAAAAAAAAAAAAAAAATCCACAGGACCAAGGGGCCCACAGGGAGCCAGGTTCTTCTCCTATGCTAGGCAGAAAAAAAACTGAGCTGCATGATGCAGGGAGAGGGGTTGTACCTAGTGGGATCGCCTCCAGGGCGGTTCTGTACAGTTTTGATGTATTTTTAACACTTAACATGCTTTTCTGCCTAGTCCTCTCCTGATAGAAGGCCAATACCCTAATGTCAAGAATAAGATGCCGTGTCCGTCCATGAACGAAAGAGAAATGTCACGCTTTAAAATTGCGTACACTTGTGGAGTGGCGCCACACTCCGGTACGTAAAAATCTCCATAGGGTACACTTTAATTTTTTTTTACAGATTACCAGTTTAGAGAGTTACAGAGAAGGTCTTGCACTAATATTGTTCTCGATCTAAAAACGACGAGAAAAAAAAAAAAAAAATAGAGCATGTTCCAAATTTTTAATGCCCATTTTTCACGTCTCGAAAATGGCTCTGGAGCCCACACATGATCGTTTTTAATGACCAAATAAAAAAAAAATGGCATTTTTCTCGTCATGAAAAACGATTGTGTGCAAGCGGCAATAGAGATGGCCGGGGACCATTTGGTCCTTAGTCAGCTCTATAGTAAATGGCAGCCGCTGGTCGATTCATTCTCCAGCTCCCCGATCGCATAGGCGAGCCAGGAGAAGCACCAGGGTACATCCGCTATGTATTAATTTTTTTTACATAAGGAGGGAATGGTCAGCAGATTTTTTTTTATATATTTTATAAAAATGATACCTGCTGCCATAGGCATCATTCAGATTTAACCACTTAAAGTGGTGGACGTCATAGGATGTCCACCTAGGGTTAAATGATTAAAGCCTAACTCCCCGTTTAACGTACCTTTAAATCAGGCAGGTCTAAAGTCCGACCCGCGTTCCGGTTTAATACTTGGATATATAGATAGAAAAAGTTTATAGAAGATATATACCGTATTTATCGGCGCTGCCTCAAGGGGAAAGGGAGGAGCGGGATGACTGCCGTCAGATTACATACAGAAGAATCTCCTGTTTACTCAGTGGCGTCTGTAATAGGAAGTCCCATCTCCTGGGCTGCCATTGGATGACAGTTTTGTCCATCATAGGAGGCGGGACTTTGTATTAAAAAGAGTCCGCTGAGTAAACAGGAGATTCTCCTGTATGTAATTTGTTGGTGCTTGTCCCGCCCCCCTCCCTGTCCCCTCCGAGGCTGCAGATGGGCATCGATCAGGCAGCACCGATGGCAATTGTGAGGCTGCATTTGTGGCAATGGTGAGGCTGCAGATGGGCACAAGCAGACCGTCGTGCTGTCAGGCATGGACACTGATCTAGTGTTTCTGCTAATTAAGAACACGGAACACAGTGTCCATGCAGTGAGTCCATCCCCCCCCCCATAGTAAGAAAGCACAATTAGGGAATACACTTAAAAAATGCAGGAGGTGATCAAATACCACCAAAAGAAAGCGCTTTTGTGGGAAAATCTATTTTATTTGGGAACAGCGGTGCACGACAGCGCAATGGTCAGTTAAAGTAATGCAAAACAAAATCACAAAAAAAAATGGCCTGGTAATTAAGGGGGTAAAACCTTTCGGGGCTGAAGTGGTTAAAGCTTAGGACCCATTCCGGAGAGGCTTGGTGTGCTGGTGTCAGGGAAATGGCAGTGGAAGTACTGGCAATCTTGCCAGTAGAAGAAATGGACGCCATAGGCACATCATGTGACAGGTGGATCCCCCTCTGCTGGCCTATAAAAGGCTGCCACTGTCTGACCCAAATTGCTCGATTGTCGTCAGCTTCCTGTACTCCTGAACCTCTGTTACCTTTTGGATCACCTGTTCTTGACCCAGGTCGTTCGAGACCTGTTGAACTCCTCTCCTGGCTCATCCCCTGGCTTGCTCCTTGACCTTCCTTCTGCCGATTATCCGTGCATGACCCTGGCTTTGCTGTATGGACTTTGCCTCTGCCTGATAACCTGTGCATGACCTCGGCTTACTTCACGGACTTGCTCTTGCTTCTGGCCATCCTGTGTTTGACCCTCAGCCGGGCGTCCACTGGCCATCCTGTGTTTGACCCTCAGCCGGGCGTCCACTGGCCATCCTGTGTTTGACCCTCAGCCGGGCGTCCACTGGCCATCCTGTGTTTGACCCTCAGCCGGGCGTCCACTGGCCATCCTGTGTTTGACCCTCAGCCGGGCGTCCACTGGCCATCCTGTGTTTGACCCTCAGCCGGGCGTCCACTGGCCATCCTGTGTTTGACCCTCAGCCGGGCGTCCACTGGCCATCCTGTGTTTGACCCTCAGCCGGGCGTCCACTGGCCATCCTGTGTTTGACCCTCAGCCGGGCGTCCACTGGCCATCCTGTGTTTGACCCTCAGCCGGGCGTCCACTGGCCATCCTGTGTTTGACCCTCAGCCGGGCGTCCACTGGCCATCCTGTGTTTGACCCTCAGCCGGGCGTCCACTGGCCATCCTGTGTTTGACCCTCAGCCGGGCGTCCACTGGCCATCCTGTGTTTGACCCTCAGCCGGGCGTCCACTGGCCATCCTGTGTTTGACCCTCAGCCGGGCGTCCACTGCTGTCCTCTGAAGCACGATCTATTCAAAGCACAGCGTGAAGTTCCTGACCGCCTGTGCACCACCACGCCCTGGCAGTCCTCACCAGGTGAAGCGCTTCTGGACCCATCCAGATCCTGCCGGCAACCCGTGCTACTTCGGGCTGTATACCTTCTGTGGCACTTTCAGAGGTATACCGCACCTAGCCGCAAGGGGAGCCCCTCTCTGCACATCTGCTTCATTTATATCTGCCTCCATTTATTTCTATTAATAATTCTATTTTTACTGCCCATGTTGATGTTGGAGAGCTTTGGGTCATTTCCTATCCTGCTGACAGAACAGGAAGTGAAGAAAAAAGTTCCCTAAAGAGGACACCACTATAAAAACCCAGCTACGTTTCTAATATAAAAAGCCAAGTTTGGAGTGGATTTCTATTTTTAGACTAAACTAAAAGGGTGATTTTAATATTATGTTAAAGGAGTAATCTGACCAGTTAGGAGCCTCAAAACTTCACTGGCAACAGGTTGTCTCAGGTCATGAACTCGCTAAATTTGAAGCGATAAGGGTAACCTTGTAGCTGTCACTTTTCAAAGAAAATCAGCAACAGCCAGGGTGGATAAAAATCAATGATTTTTTTTTTTTTGGATGTAAAAGACATAACATTTAGAAGCATATATGTGGACGCAGCCGCTTTGGTAAACACACATACAAAGAAATTTATCTGGTTAAAAATAAAAAATTACATACGACAGAACGTAAAAAACAGGACAAGTAAGCAAAATGGTCACCTAGGTTGTTAAGCTTGTGTTCCTAGCATCCAATGAAAACTAGGTGCATCTCATCCTGGAAACGACAGAGCTCATTAACTGCCAAGTCTGTAATCTTTGTTCTTTTAGAGAGACTGTCAGATTATACTATGTATATTCGTTGTTATAAGCGTATATGAGCTAGGTTGGGATGTGGAAATCAAACATTGGGGTAGCAATGTATGAATGGGGATCACAGGAGGTGGCTGAGGATATTTTAGGATGAGTGGAAGAGGACTATTTAGGTGTCTTAGTGTTAGGTTGAGGGAAGGGGGGGGGGTCTCAGAATTCTTCCTCTCTCCCTCACCCGCTGCAACTTTTGAGTCATAAATTGCATGTATTCATCTGTCATAACGAAGTGCAATCAGCATGACCAAATTTTCCCAAATTTGGAGGTGGCGTCCCTCGATTGGTATATAATTTCCGCTGTTTTCTGTATACATTTAAGCCAATCGGCTACAGACAGCGGCTCTGGGGAGCGCCATTTAGCTGGGATGCACATCTTTGCTGCATTTACCATATGCATGGCAAGTGAGCCAAGGTAGGCTTTTTCTGGAATCGAAGAGTGGTGCAACAAAAACTGCGCTGGGGAAAATTCAAGAGTACAAGTGGTAATTTGGTTCGTAAGTTGGTGAACCTCTTTCCAGAAGGGTTGTAGTTTAGGACAGGTCCACCAGATGTGCAGAAGCGATCTCAGCTACTCCTCACAGCTCCAACATTGAGAGGAAAGTGATGGAAAGATTCTATGTAACCTAAGGGGGGTCCTGTATCATCTTGAAAATATTTTGAATGCATTCTCTTGTGCCTATACGTTACTGATCCCTTGTGGATACATGTATATAGTCTCCCATTCTTGATCACATAGATCAATGGAGAGTTCTTGTTCCCATTTGCGGCTGGCCAAGTTAAATTTGGGGTCATGTTTGGCAAATAATCAGGTTTCCAGGTGGCCAGCTGAGATTGTGTGAGGAGGTGACCTCTCTCATAGAATTGCTCTGCTCGGATGGTGGAGTGTGGCCATGAGTCGGAGGGAAAGGATGCGGAAACTCCTGGTGGAAAATCTGGGTTGTGGCGAAGTGGGGTTATAGGGCCTAAAATTGATGATATTTTGTATTTACAGTAGGGGTGCGACGGATCGGATTATTTTCGGATCGGCAAAAAAAAAAAAAAAAAAAGAAGGAGAAGAATGTCCCACCCAACGGAATTTTCAATTTCACAGTTATTTTCAACACAAAACGGAGCTTATAAGCTTAAATACAGTATTTGTAAATCCAACGGACTCTTTACATTGGTTGCTAATGTGACAGAACACCTATGATTTTCACATTCAACTAAATGTGAAAATCAGAGGTGTTCCGTCATATTAGCAATCATGTAAGGTTTGCTGCTGCTTTTTAAATTTAAAATGTAAACAGTCTGATGGATTTCCAAATAATGTATTAAAGCTAATAAGCTCCGTTTTGTGTGGAATCTTTGGGTGTAACAAGATGTCCGCTTGGCCCCTTCTCTCATTACTGTGCAGGAGTGTGGGGTGGAGCAAGATGGCGGCGAAACGTCATTACAGCGGCCGCCGCCGGGTGTACCAAGATGACCGCCGCTCCGGAGCTAGGCCGAAGCCGCGGCCTTTCCTACAGCCGAGGCTCCGGAGCGCTCAGCGGATCGCGTGGTGAACCAATCCGAACAGGGTGACCCGTCCGGATCACGGATCACCACCGATCCGTTGCACCCCTAATTTACAGCAAGTTTCATGGAAGGAGGTTAGTGCTGGATGTATTAGCAGGTGATTTTTGCAGGTCGGAGGGGTATGTCTTGGAGCGGTCCAAGGGATTTGGAATAGCGGGGAAGGACATAGCATGTTCTAGCTGAACCCATGCTTTTACCTTCAATGATTAATAAAAAAAATATATAGGATTTTTGTACTCACCGTAAAATCCATTTCTCTGACGTCCATGGACTGACACAGCTGGATACTGTAAACGTGTGGGTATATGTCCCTGCTCGCAGGAGAAGATCTAGGCAGAATGTTAGAAACATTCTAGAACAAACCAGAGCTGAACAGCCCCGCCCAGGAGGGCGGTCCCTCCGGACATTACCCTCCCCCACCTGCAGTCAGCAGACCTCAGTTCGTAACAAAGCAGTACAAACCTTAAAAGGGAATGGTGGGTGCTGTGTCAGTCCATGGACGTCAGAGAAATGGATTTTACGGTGAGTACAAAAATCATATTTTCTCTTATCGTCCATGGACTGACACAGCTGGATACTGTAAATGTGTGGGACGTCCCAAAGCAGTATCAGAAGGGTGGGAGCAGTAGTAAAGGAACAACCAAAACTTCCCTCCTAACAAGCAGAGCTCCTCAACGGAGGAGTTGCAGCATTAAACAGCGGCCTGCAACACTTTGCTGCCGAAGGGAGCAATCCGAAGATGCAGCCACATCAACCTTATAGAATTTGGAAAAGGTATGAACGGACAACCAGGTCGCCACCTTGTACACTTGTGCAACCGACACTTGATGTCGGAAAGCCCAGGAAGCACCAATTGCCTTGGTGGAATGCGCCGCAACTGGAAAGGGAGGCGCCCGCCCCTTAAGGGCATAGGCCTGTATGACGGTCTGCCTGATCCACCTAAAGACGGTGGCAGCCGTCACCGCTCGGCCCTGTTTTGGACCAAAGACAGACACAGTGAGTCAGACTTACGAATGGAAACAGTAGCAGACAGGTACACCCGTAAGGCTCGTACCAATCTTAATGTATGAAGCGCAAACTCTCAGGGATGCGATGGGTGAGGACACAAGGACGGAAAAACAAATGTCCTCCTTAAAGTGAAAAGCCGAGACCATCTTTTGAGAAAAAAAAAAAAAGGACGGTCGTGGGCGCAACACCACCATATCCTTATGGAGGACCAAGTAAGGCGACTTGCAGGACAAGGCCGCCAACTCAGACACCCGTCTAACCGAAGTAATGGCCACTAAAGAAGGCCACCTTCTGGGACAAGGTCAAGAGAGGAATCTCTCTGATATTCTCAAAGGGATGTTCTTGGAGAACCGAGATGCATCAAATTCAGATCCCAAGTAGGGAGACGAGGCTTGACAGAGGGGATCACATGGCGAACCCCCTGCACAAAAAGGTGCTAAATCAAGGAATGGCCCGGTAGCAGTCGTTGAAAACGACAGCCCGGGCCAAAATCCGACCCTCAATGGTATGCAAGACCAGCTTTTGGGTCACACCACGCTGTAAGAACAGCAAAATCCTGGGAACGGAATACGTCCGACGCCGCCGATCAAGTTCCTCGCACATAGCGATGTAAGCCTTCCAGGTACGGTGATATATCTTTCTGGAGGAAGATTCCTGTGCCAACAACCTAGATGAGATGACCGAATCCGAGAGACCGAGGTCCCTCAGCACCTGGCTTTAAACAGCCATGCCATTAAAGCCAAGGACTGTAAAGCAGGATGAAGTATGGGATCATGAGACAGAAGGTCCACCCCAATAGGCAGTCGCCAAGGAACGTCTGCATCTAGCCGAAGTAGATCAGCGTACCAATGTCGCCGTTCCAGAGCAATGAGGATCACCGGAATGGCCTCAGCCCCTACTCTGCGAAGCAGGCGAGGCAACAGTAGCGGAGGGTAAGCATATATCAGGCGATACTGCCCCCAGGGGCTACCGACGCGTCTGCCCAGGGGTCCCTGGACCTGACCACGAATCTTGACACCTTGCGAGTGAGTCCAGAGGCCATAAAAAGGTCCACATCCGGTGCCCCACCTCCGGTAAAGGAGGTGGAAACACCTCCGGATGTAAGGACCCTTCCCCTGCAATGCACACGGCCGACAGGACCGTCTTGCAGCGAGATGTATGAAAATCCCAAAGAGACTCCGCAATGTATTGGAGAAGAGAGGCCCCGGTTTACAGGGTGCCTCAACTGTTGGCCAAGAAAAGCAACTTGACAGAGCTTCCCTAGAAACTCTGTCAGAGGACCAGTAACTCAGCCTCCACAGGTGGCGCAAACCCACCCCGGGCACAGAGACCCTAAAGGCTAAAGCAGTTGCAGTGCACTTGCTAGTCGACTGATAGATGAAGCAGAGGCTTTTGCCCAGTCATTGAGCTTCAGAAACGCAGCCACTAAACGGACGTAACGCTAACCTCAGCCTGGCGAACACAGTCCAAGCCAGCGCTTCTGATCACCACTGAAGGCAGGTGGAAAGTGGTACCCCTGATACCAGGGATCCTTATGACAATGCTCCATCCAGCAGCTACCCCATGGATAAGTGCTGATTGTACAAACACATAGTTTATACTGTGTGTTGCGTTAAAAACGCGCAAAGAGTGTGGGAGGAAACCCACCCAGCCACAAAGAGAATACCGTATATACTCGAGTATAAGCCGAGATTTTCAGCCCTTTTTTTGGGCTGAAAGTCCCCCCCCCCCCCCCCCCGCCCCCCTCGGCTTATACTCGAGTCAGCGAAATTTTACATTGTAAAATGTACCTAAAGGCTGCGGCGTCCATCGTTTAAAACCTGCAGGCTCTACCTGGTCCCTTCCGTGATAGGCGGAACTGTGTCTGCCGAGAATCGCCCATCACGAACGTTGTCTCATCCTCAGTTTCCCAGCAGACGAAGCCGCTTGGCCCTGTTTCTGACCAGAGACCGTCAAACAGAGAGTCAGACTTCCGAATAGAAGCAGACAGGCACACCCGCAAGGCTCGTATCACATTCAAAGTGTGCCGCGCACACTCTCTGGGATGCGATGGGCGAGGACACAAGGACGGGAGGACAATGTCCTCAATTAGGTGAAAGGTCGAGATCACCCTTGACAAAGAGAAAGTCGCGGATGCAACACCGCCTTATCCTTATGGATGACTAAATATGGCGACTTGCAGTACAAGGTCGCCAACTCAGACAGACACTCGTCTAACAGAAGTGATTGCCACTAAAAGGGCCACCCTCTGAGACAAAGCGAAGAGGAGAATATCCCTGATATTCTCAAAAGGAGGTTCCTGGAGAACCGAGAGTACCAATTCCGATCCCCCGGGGGGAGAGGAGACTTGACAGGAGGGAGCCCATGGCGAACCCCCTGCACAAGGGTGCCAACCAAGGAATGACCCGCTAGTGGTCGCCAAAAGAAGATGGCCAAGGCCGAAATCTGACCCTTAATGATACTCAAAGCGAGCTTTTGGGCCACTCCATGCTGCAGGAAACGCAGGATTCTAGGGACGGAATACATCCGAGGATGTCAGTCCAGCTCTTCGCACATGGCGATGTAAGCTTTCCAGGTACAGAGATGGTTCTGGAGGAAGACTTCCGTGCCCTTAATATGGACGAAATGACCGAGTCCAAGAGACCTCGATCTCTTAACACCTGGCTTTCAACAGCCATGCCGTTAAGGCCAGAGACTGTAAAGGCAGGATGAGATATATGACTTTGGGACAGAAAGTCCTCCCTTATTGGCAACCGTCAGGGAACGGCCACGACGAGACGTACCAGATCGGCGTACCAGTGAAGCCGAGGCCAATCCGGAGCAATGAGGATCACCGGAATTCCCTCGGTCGCCACCCGGCTCAGCAGACGAGGGAGCTACTGCAGCGGAGGATAAACGTATATCAGGTGATAATGACCCCATAGGCCACCACGCCTCTGAGGCATCCGCCCAAGGATCCCCAGATCTGGCCACAAATCTCGACAACTTGCGATTGAGTCGAGAGGCCATCGGGTCCACCTCCGGCGTGCCCCACCGTCTGTGTGGCAAAGGAGTTGAAATACCTCCGGGTGCAAGGACCACTCTCCCTGGTCCAACGTCTGGCGACTCAAATAGTCCGCCAGTTCTATGCCCGTAATGTAAATGGCCAACAGAGCCGGGACACGCTTCTTTTTGCCCACTTCAGGGTACGGGGGACCTCGGAAGCCGCAACTGAGCTCCAAGTCGCCCCTTGATGGTCGACATACGCCACCGCCGTGACTTTGTCCGACTGGATCCTAATGGAGCGATCCTGCAATCTCTCAGACCACGAGGAGAGGCACAGTCTGATGGCCCGTATTTCCAGAACTTTGATCGGCAAACAGGCTTCATCCGGAGTCCAAGCCCTTGGGCCAACAGGACTCCCGAGACTACACCCCAGCCATTCAGGCTGGCGTCCGTAGTGAACACCGTCCATTGGACGGGGAGGAACGACTTCCTGGACCGAAGAGCCGGGGACCCAAACCACCATGTCAGGGACGCCCTGACCAGGTGGCTCACCTGGATCGGAAAATCCAAAGACAACGGGGATTTGTCCCAAGGGAACAAGATCCCCTTCTGCAATGCCCTGGTGTGTGATTGGGCATACGGAACGGCCTCGAAAGAGGTCACCATGAGTCCCAGGACTCCCATGCAAAAACGGATTGACGACCATTTTTTGGGATGTCAGCATCCGCACTGCACGCTGAAGTGTCAGTAACTCCCCCGGAGGTAGGAATACCTTTGCCTCCAAGGAGTCTAGAATCAGACCGAGATACTCCAGATCTCGAGTCGGGACCCGGACTGACTTCTGAATGTTTAGGAGCCACCCGAAGTCCCTGAGGGTCTGACTGACGAAAGTCACACTGTCTAATTCTGAGCCATTTCCTGCTCTGAGAAGAAGATCATCCAGATAGCCCACGACAGCAATGCCTCGCTGTCTCAGCAAGCTAAAACCGGCACAAGCATCTTGGTGAACACCCTCGGTGCCGAGGCTAGGCCGAAAGGAAGAGCCACAAATTGATAGTGGACTTCGCCGATCACAAGCGCAGAAACTTCTGGTGACTTGCGCAGATCGGAACATGCAAGTAGGCGTCCTTGATGTCCAAGGTCGCCAAAAAATCCCCTTGACGGAGTGTACTGACCACCGTGCAAATGGATTCCATGCGGAACTTTTGCACCTTATTCAGGACCAGGAGGTCCAAGATAGGCCGAACCCCGTCCCTTTTTTGGGACGACAAACAAATTCAAGTAGAATCCCTAAAACCTCTCCTGTCACGGAACCGGCACAATCACTCCAGGCCTCAAACCAGAATAGGCCCAATAGGGCCGCCCGACGGGCAGGAAGGAGAGGAAGATTCAAGGGAAGAATCTGTCTGGTATTAGGAACGGAACCTATCCTGTAACCTGAGGTGATCACCTCGCACACCCACCGGTAGGAGATCCGGGAGGTCCATTGATCCGTGGACCTGCAAAGTCGTCGTCCCTACCCCAGAGTCGGGTGGGGGCAAGACTTTACGCGGAGGCGGCTTGTTCGGCATACGCACCCAGGGGCGCTCGTGTCCACCAGCCATACCGCTGTCAGTCTGGGAGGGCTTCCCCATTGACTGACGAAAAAAAAAAAACTTTTTTGCTAGAAAGGAAGGACCCTGCTTACGGCGGCCTCCTTACCCTTGCTAGCCTGAGGAAGAACAGTGCTTTTACCTCCCGTGACATCCTTGATGATGTCATCCAGCGCAGCACCGAAAAGCCTACCACCTTTAAATGGTAAATCCGTCAGAGGCTTTTTAGAAGCTAGGTCAGCAGACCAGCATTTCAACCAGATCAGACAACGCAATACCACCGCCAAGACAGAGGATCTGAGTTATAAGGGGCCGCGTCAAACGTGGCGTCGTCACATAAACCAGGCCCTGCGCCATTTGTGGGCCAGAGCAATAGTGTCTGGAGGAAGATTATGCTCCTGTACAGTTTGGTGCAAAATTATTATTATTATTTTTTTCCCTTGCCCATCCCGTAAGTGTTGGAGACACAAGGGTCGCCGCTACCACAAGCCGTAGGGCGGACCCCAACAAGGCAAACATGGCTCTACTCACCACTTCTGACCTCCTGTGAGTGGGGTCCTTAAATGCAGAAGTCCCCTCCCCCGGGAGAGTGGTGGCCTTGTTCAACCGGGCGACTGGAGGGTCGACCACTGGGGGAGAAGCCCACGTTTTAAGTAGGGCATCCTCAAAAGGGGTATCTGATAGACAAACGCCGCGGGACCATAAAAGTCTTCTGCGGCTTTTTCCCCAGACAATGAGCTGGTCAAAGAAAGGTACATATGGAAAAAAACCTTTTTAGAAGGCCCGGCCCTAAGGAACCAGAGGAGACTGTCCGCCTGAGGTTCTGCATCCGCAGCATTTAGCTTGCGAGTGTCCCTCACTGTATCAATGAGTTCACTAACAAGCGCCCTGTCATTTACTGACACAGAACTGGAGTCTTCCTCGCAAGGAATGTCCGGTTCAAAACCATCAAATATATTCAGAGCTAGGGTCCTGAGCGGTAGTGGCTAGGCCCATATCTGAATCAGCGCACACCCCATTTTTTTTAATTTATTTTTTTTTTAAGTGGAAAAAAAGTGGGGAGAGGGGCTTTTTTCTCCCTTGCACTCACACACTGCTTCCTCCTGGTCAGATTAATGATTTCAGGACTGCCGACAACTGGTCCCTAAGGACCGCAGGTGCAGGAGCACTGCCAGTTGTCTCCAACATGTGAAGAAACAGGTGAACCAGACTCCAATATTGCCACCCTCTGAGACCTTATTCACCATTACAGTGAATAATACAGCCCACCCACAGGCTATGCTGGGGCTGAGGAGGGGATACCCGGAGTACTCACCACCCCTAGGGACCGCTCGGTACCGCTGTATGAGCCGTGCTGTAGTGCGGGTGCAGCCTGAGGAGAGTGAAGAATCTGTGGGGAGATGTGTTCCGCGCCGTTCAGCAGCGCTGCTAGAGGCTGAAAACTAAACTGAAAGCGCCTCGGCTACAAGAAAATGGCCGCCGGGCACCAGTATAACTGTTCTGAGCCTCAGCAAAATGGCCGCCAATGGCGCACTTTTTTAAAAATAAAACACCGCGCCAATGGCGCATAGAAAAAAAACACAGCCAGTCCCCCAGAACACTTCCCAAGCAAAATAACAGTCATGGAGCGGCCCCCCCAGGGCAGAGTGACCCCCCAAGCATCCCCACACAGCACAACAGGGTGCAGAGAGCAGCATAACAGGGGGGAGACAGGGAGAACCCCCCCACACACACACACACACAGCCAGCATGTACTCACTTTGCAGCAGGAGAGACTACTTACCCGTCCCGCAAGCACCCTGGAGAACAACCCCGGTGCCAATAGAGGGACCCACTGGCTTGTTTCAGACAGACCTATCACAGAGTCGTACTGCGTAGCTGTCGGCCCGGTCCACCGCAAAAGATACAGTAGGTACTGTTCGATCTTGAGAGGACCGTGGGAGCATGAAAGCAACCCGGCCACCCATGGAGCCGTGGGGTATGTCGTGAACTGAGTCTCACGCACACAAGGCGAGGATCAGCACGCTCGATGGTCGGACAGGGAAGACTACGAGGATACCAGTGTACCCAACCTGTTGCCCAGCCGACAGTTGATTGAAGGTCTCAAAAATTAAATAATAAAAATTCCAAAAAGGAATAAAATGTAAAAGTAAAATCTTCCAGGAGACTGGCTCCTGAGAGAGCCATGTCTTCTCCTTCTGCTAGGCAGAAAAAAACTGAGGTCTGCTAGCTGCAGGTGGGAGGGTAATGTCCAGAAGGACCGCCCCCCTGGGCGGGGCTGTTCAGCTCTGGTTTGTTCTAGAATGTTTTAACATTTAACATTCTGCCTAGGTCTTCTCCTGCAAGCCGGGACATATACCCACACGTTCAGTGATAAGAGCCGCCGTGTCGGTCCATGGATAAGAGAAAAAAAGTTTTTTTTACTAAAGATACTAGGGGTGCAACGGATCAAAAAACTCACATATATATATATATATATATATATATATATATATATATATATATATATATATATATATATATATATATATATATATATATATATATATATATATATACACACACACTAATATCCACCACTGTAATATCCACATCACCCCCCCCACTGTAATATCCACATCATCCCCCCACTCACTGTAATATCGACAATCTCTCCCAGTGCTCCCACTGTAATATCCACAATCTCTCCCACTGTAATAGGCATCTCCCCCACCGAGTCAGGCATCTTCCCCAATCTCTGTAATAGGCATCTCCCCCACTTACTTTAATCTCTCCCACCGGCCAGTTCAGATCCACGAGCAGCGAGGGTGAGGGGTGATGACGTCAGCGGCGCTCAGCGCGCATAAGGCAGCCGCCGCCGCCGGGTGTACCAAGATGGCCGCAGCTCCGGAGCTAGGCCGAAGCCGCGGCCTTTCCTAAGGCCGAGGTTGTGGATCGCTCCGCTGATCGCGTGGTGATCCGATCCGAACACGGTGACCCGTTCGGATCACCACCAATCTGTTGCAGCACTAAAAGATACATTAATAATTTTGTTTATTCGGCATGAAATGGAGCTTAGTTATGTAGCATGAGGCTGTATATTCTGGAATATTTACATTTTTTGTAAACTTATTCAATGAATCCAAGCTCTGCAAGCTGAGATAACATGCATTCACACATTATCCCATTGTTTTGCAAATCTATGTACACTACAATCTGTATGATTGAATCGGTTCTGATATCGCTGTTTTACTAACCTGGCAGCTTATTATTCTAACTAGAATCTTTAATATTTGCAAAATTAAGGTTTCCTAACTACCAGCAGGAAAAAGTCCTTACATTTAAAGAGCACCTGTCAATTGAGATCCATCATGGCCTGTTAGCGGGCATCCACTCACCTGCTGCCGCCACGTCCCTCACCTTGTTGCGTCACTGCCGCATCACCAGTCATCTCATTAAAGTGAATGGGACTGTCGGAGTCAACAGCGGGTCAGAGGAGGAGCCACTGCGGGACAAAGATGACAGTTGCTTTTTAAAAATTGACTGGATTTAAATTAAATCCACCCTGGCAACAGCTGACCTTCATTCATCTCTAACAGGTTCTCATGAAATCCAAAGAATTAGGACAGTAAAGCTGCCCATATATTTATCCCCTTTCACTGCAAAGTCTGTACGCCATACCTCCTTTCTCCCTCTCCTATAAGCTTATCGTCACTTCAATGACCATAAGCTTTAGATCAGAATTGTTCAGCAGACTCTGCTGAACAATTCTATAACTCTGTGAATCCAAAAATGCAGCGCTTAGGTAGAACTATTAAACGTGACAGTCCTTAAAAATCAATAATGAAGGTACGTGCAAAATGATTTTGGGACACCACCACCAAAGATTTCAGTGTGAAAGAAAAACACACCACACCAGTTGTGCTCACAGTCTGCTTACCAGAGAGTGAACATAATCAGACGTTAATGGCAATTGTAGAGGATCAATGATGAATACAACTCTCCAGACTTGTTGGGATAATGACAGAAAATCCAAACAACACCGACATCAAGGAAACCTTCAGGACTCAGTGTATGATGATGCTATGCAGTCCTCCTCAATCAAGGTGAACCAAAATAGGAAAAAAAAGGCAGCATAGTGAAGCCCGTAAGATCAAACAAAAAAGTTTATTTAAAATTCTACTTACAGGAATACAAATGGTAAAAGGCAGGTAACAAACTGCAGGTCAAAGCGTGTTCACAATGGTCAGTCTGACATGTTTCATCCGAAGGGATATCATCAGAGGCGTGGCCAATAGTGCGAGCACGACCAGTATATATAAGGAAATGACTACAACTTCTTTCTCTGATTGGACGGCATGAGGGAATGCACAGCTGATTACCATCTCCACCATCCTCAGTACGTCCAGCGCATACACACTGGGCTATACCATTAGTAATCAAACAGGAGGGAGGAAACATCAATATTATGCACGGCCGCGCATGCGCAATACGGCCGTGCAGCTCACGGAGATAAATATATATATATATATATATATATATATAATAAAAACCTCAACTATTATTAATAAAACAGTTCACATCCCATTCGACGTTCAAGCCGAATGGGGTGTAGCATTTGAGGTCATAAATCCAGCTGGTCTCGATCCTAGAAATTTCCCGCTTGGATGAGCTGCCCCGCCAGTGTGGAGTAAAACGATCTATGGCCACAAAGGTGGTACCTTTTGGATCCTTATTGTGGCACTCCAAATAATGCCGAGACACTGTGTGCTTGGGAAAACCTCTTTTTATATTCCCAATATGTTCGTTCACACGGACATGCATAGCTTGTGTCGTGCGGCCAACATACTGAAGACCGCACGGACAAATCAGAAGGTATACTACATTGAGAGATGTACATGTGATGAAAGTGTTAATCTCAAAAACACTTCCTGTAGTGTGTGAACTAAATTGGCAGATTTTTCTACTCTTATCTTTGTTAATGATGCACATATTACAGTAACGGCAAGGATGGTAACCTTTCGAATTTTGAAAAAAGGAAACCCTATTAGGAGCATCTAAAATATTAGGGGCCAACTGGAGTCTCAAAGGGGGAACACCTCTAAAAACAACTTGCGGCCTATCAGGTAAAACTGGTCCCAAAACTTTATCATTTCGTAGGACCCCCCAATGTTTGGAAAAAATTCTTTTGACGTCAGTATATTGTTTGGAAAAGGTGGTGATCATGGCAAAATTAAAATTCTTCTCATTGCCAGATACCTTGTTCTTCTTTTGAAGAGCAAGCGCACGATCCATACCACCTATTTCTCCAATGATGTTATTAAGGTCATTAACTGAGTACCCTTTTTCTAAAAATCTCTCCTTTAGTACATTGGCTTGTGTAAAAAAATCTTCCTTGAGGGTACAGTTACGCCTCAAGCGAAGAAATTGGCTCCTGGGGATGGACTTCAGCCATGACGGATGATGACAACTGCCTTGTCCTATATAACCATTACGGTCTGTACTTTTAAAAAAAGTTTTAATATTGAAAGAGTCATTCCTGATCTGTATATCAAGATCCAGGAAGCTAACATTCTCAGCACTCACTGTAAACTCCAATATGATCCCCAGTGAGTTATTGTTCAAATGGTCCATAAAGGTAGTTAAGGACGTCAAATCGCCATTCCACAGGAGGAGGATGTCGTCTATATCTACCCCAGAAGATCAACTCAGACCTTCTGTCAGTGTAGACGACATCCTCCTCCCGTTTGGCCATGAATAGATTGGCCATACTGGGCGCGAATTTCGCGCCCATTGCAACCCCCCTATTTTGAAGGTAATGGGTTCCCCCAAACCAAAAATAGTTATGGGTCATAGCGTATTTAATACGTCTAAAATGAACTCCTGTTGGGAAAGGACCAAACTGGGATCTCTTCTAAGAAAGGTTTCAACTGCTCCCAAACCATCAGAGTGTGAAATGATGGTGTAGAGGGAGGCCACATCGGCAGTAGCCAGAATGTAGCCCTCCCTCCACTCTAATGCCTCAAAAGGTTCTAATAACCTGTGCAGAATCCTTAATATAGGAAGGAGTATCCGATACCAAGGGCTGCAAAAAACCATCTACGTACTTTCCCAATCTCGAGGTGATAGAGTCCAGTCCACTGATGATGGGTCTTCCAGGTGGGCTGGTCAAACTCTTATGCACCTTGGGTAAAAAGTACATGATGGGTTTCTTGGGAGCTAAGGGGATAAGGAAATCTCTCTCCTTTTTATTTAAGAGATTTTTTTTATAACCCTTATCTAAAATTGATATAAGTTCCTTTTTGTATTTGAAAATGGGGTCATGGCTAAGTGGAGTATATGTGTCTGCATCAGACAAAATTCTCTCCATTTCTGAAACATAATAACACTTATCCATGACCACAATGCCCCCTCCTTTGTCCGCAGGACGGACAATAATATCGTCTCTCTCTTTCAGGGACTTTAACCCATCACGAAATCGGGAATCCTGATAATTCTTTTTGATTTCTAATCTATCAAGGTCTTTCAAGACCAATTCCCTGAAGACCGAAATGGAAGGGGGTATAAAACCAGGCGGGTTAAAAAGAGAGGCATTGGTCAAGCCTGAATGCCTCACCCCATTGGTTTCATTGGGGGTAATCGTAACCGGTTGCGACAAAAAGTATCTTTTAATGTTTACCTTCTGAATATATTTTTGAATATCTATAAACACCCCAAATTTACTCAGAGGTTTAGCTGGAGCGAACTTAAGCCCATGTCCTAAAACAAATTTTTCATTATCAGTTAGGGAATGCTGGCTGAGATTAAAAATACCAGCATCCCTTATACCCTTTGCCTTTTTCGATCGGCTCCTCCTCCCCCCTCGGGTCCCTCTCCTGATTCTCCCCCTCTCTTTCCTCTCTGTGGGACCCTGGGAAAAAAAGGGGCGATGGAAGTGCTTTGATGATCGTTACATTATCCAGCATCCTTCTGTCAGGACCCCAAGGAGTACACGTCCTGAACTTAGACGTTCTGGCTGGGATAGTCCAGGTCTCTATCCACCTAGGAGACCACATATACCCCATCCTGGCCCTTCCTATCACCTTGAGCCACCATCCACTTCCACTTTTTTTCCCAGGGTCCCACAGAGAGGAAAGAGAGGGGGAGAATCAGGAGAGGGACCCGAGGGGGGAGGAGGAGCCGATCGAAAAAGGCAAAGGGTATAAGGGATGCTGGTATTTTTAATCTCAGCCAGCATTCCCTAACTGATAATGAAAAATTTGTTTTAGGACATGGGCTTAAGTTCGCTCCAGCTAAACCTCTGAGTAAATTTGGGGTGTTTATAGATATTCAAAAATATATTCGGAAGGTAAACATTAAAAGATACTTTTTGTCGCAACCGGTTACGATTACCCCCAATGAAACCAATGGGGTGAGGCATTCAGGCTTGGCCAATGCCTCTCTTTTTAACCCGCCTGGTTTTATACCCCCTTCCATTTCGGTCTTCAGGGAATTGGTCTTGAAAGACCTTGATAGATTAGAAATCAAAAAGAATTATCAGGATTCCCGATTTCGTGATGGGTTAAAGTCCCTGAAAGAGAGAGACGATATTATTGTCCGTCCTGCGAACAAAGGAGGGGGCATTGTGGTCATGGATAAGTGTTATTATGTTTCAGAAATTGAGAGAATTTTGTCTGATGCAGACACATATACTCCACTTAGCCATGACCCCATTTTCAAATACAAAAAGGAACTTATATCAATTTTAGATAAGGGTTATAAAAAAAATTTCTTAAATAAAAAGGAGAGAGATTTCCTTATCCCCTTAGCTCCCAAGAAACCCATCATGTACTTTTTACCCAAGGTGCATAAGAGTTTGACCAGCCCACCTGGAAGACCCATCATCAGTGGACTGGACTCTATCACCTCGAGATTGGGAAAGTACGTAGATGGTTTTTTGCAGCCCTTGGTATCGGATACTCCTTCCTATATTAAGGATTCTGCACAGGTTATTAGAACCTTTGAGGCATTAGAGTGGAGGGAGGGCTACATTCTGGCTACTGCCGATGTGGCCTCCCTCTACACCATCATTTCACACTCTGATGGTTTGGGAGCAGTTGAAACCTTTCTTAGAAGAGATCCCAGTTTGGTCCTTTCCCAACAGGAGTTCATTTTAGACGTATTAAAATACGCTATGACCCATAACTATTTTTGGTTTGGGGGAACCCCTTACCTTCAAAATAGGGGGGTTGCAATGGGCGCGAAATTTGCCCCCAGTATGGCCAATCTATTCATGGCCAAATGGGAGGAGGATGTCGTCTACACCGACAGAAGGTCCGAGTTGATCTTCTGGGGTAGATATATAGACATCCTCCTCCTGTGGAATGGCGATTTGACGTCCTTAACTACCTTTATGGACCATTTGAACAATAACTCACTGGGGATCATATGGGAGTTTACAGTGAGTACTGAGAATGTTAGCTTCCTGGATCTTGATATACAGATCAGGAATGACTCTTTCAATATTAAAACTTTTTTTAAAAGTACAGACCGTAATGGTTATATAGGACAAGGCAGTTATCATCCGTCATGGCTGAAGTCCATCCCCAGGAGCCAATTTCTTCGCTTGAGGCGTAACTGTACCCTCAAGGAAGATTTTTTTACACAAGCCAATGTACTAAAGGAGAGATTTTTAGAAAAAGGGTACTCAGTTAATGACCTTAATAACATCATTGGAGAAATAGGTGGTATGGATCGTGCGCTTGCTCTTCAAAAGAAGAACAAGGTATCTGGCAATGAGAAGAATTTTAATTTTGCCATGATCACCACCTTTTCCAAACAATATACTGACATCAAAATAATTTTTTCCAAACATTGGGGGGTCCTACGAAATGATAAAGTTTTGGGACCAGTTTTACCTGATAGGCCGCAAGTTGTTTTTAGAGGTGTTCCCCCTTTGAGACTCCAGTTGGCCCCTAATATTTTAGATGCTCCTAATAGGGTTTCCTTTTTTCAAAATTCGAAAGGTTACCATTCTTGCCGTTACTGTAATATGTGCATCATTAACAAAGATAAGAGTAGAAAAATCTGCCAATTTAGTTCACACACTACAGGAAGTGTTTTTGAGATTAACACTTTCATCACATGTACATCTCTCAATGTAGTATACCTTCTGATTTGTCCGTGCGGTCTTCAGTATGTTGGCCGCACGACACGAGCTATGCATGTCCGTGTGAACGAACATATTGGGAATATAAAAATAGGATTTTTGTACTCACCGTAAAATCCATTTCTCTGACATCCATGGACTGACACAGCGTGTCTTATACACCTTTACACGTGGGTTATGTCCCTGCTTGCAGGAGAAGACCTAGGCAGAATGTGAGATGTTATACATACATTCTAAGCAGCCAGAGCTGAATAGCCCCGCCCAGGGGGCGGTCCCTCCGGCATAACCCTCCCACTGCAGTCAGCAGACCTCAGTTCGTAACAAAGCAGTACAAACTCGAAAAGAAGGGTGGGTGCTGTGTCAGTCCATGGATGCCAGAGAAATGGATTTTACGGTGAGTACAAAAATCCTATTTTCTCTTGTCATCCATGGACTGACACAGCGTGTCTTATACACCTTCACACGTGGGATGTCCCAAAGCAGTGTCAAGAGGGATGGGAGCAGTATAAATGGAAAACCAAAAACTTCACTCCAAACAAGGCAGAGCTCCTCAACGGAGGAGTTGCAACATCAAACAGCGGCCTGCAACACCTTGCGGCCGAAGGAAGCATCCGAAGATGCAGCCACATCAACCTTATAAAACTTAGAAAAGGTATTAACAGACGACCAGGTCGCCGCCTTGCACACTTGTGCAACCGACGCTTGA
This sequence comes from Rana muscosa, assembly GCA_029206835.1. Lineage (NCBI taxonomy): Eukaryota > Metazoa > Chordata > Amphibia > Anura > Ranidae > Rana > Rana muscosa. The sequence goes on from CM055127.1 coordinate 361,992,573, forward strand.
TGTCGGAAAGCCCAGGAAGCACCAATTGCCCTGGTGGAATGTGCCGTAACCGGAAAGGGAGGCGCCCGCCCCTTGAGAGCATAAGCTTGAATGACGGTTTGTCTGATCCACCTAGAAATGGTGGCAGACGAAACCGCTTGGCCCTGTTTTGGACCAGAGACAGCCACAAATAGTGAGTCAGACTTCCGAATAGAAGCAGTAGCCGACAGGTACACCCGAAAGGCTCGTACCACATCCAAAGTGTGAAGCGCAAACTCTCTGGGATGCGATGGGTGAGGACACAAGGACGGGAGGACAATGTCCTCGTTTAAGTGGAAGGCCGAGACCACCTTTGGCAGAAAAGAAGGTCGCGGACGTAACACCGCCTTATCCTTATGGATGACCAAAAAGGGCGACTTGCAGGACAAGGCCGCCAATTCAGACACTCGTCTAATGGAAGTAATGGCCACCAAGAAGGCCACCTTCTGAGACAAAGTCAAGAGGGGAATATCTCTAATATTTTCAAAAGGGAGGTTCCTGGAGGACCGAGAGCACCAAATTCAGATCCCACGGGGGGAGAGGAGGCTTGACAGGGGGGAGTACATGGCGAACCCCCTGCACAAAGGTGCTAACCAAGGGATGACCCACCAGCGGTCGCTGAAAGAAGATGGCCAAGGCCGAAATCTGACCCTTAATGGTACTCAAAGCGAGCTTTTGGGTCACGCCACGCCACGCTGCAGAAAATGCAGGATTCTGGGAACGGAATACGTTCGTGGGCGCCAGTCCAGCTCTTCGCACATGGCGATGTAAGCTCTCCAAGTACGGTGATAGATCTTTCTGGAGGAAGACTTCCGTGCCCTTAACATGGTCGAAATGACCGAATCCGAGAGACCTCGGTCTCTCAGCACCTGGCTTTCAATAACCATGCCGTTAAAAGCCAGAGACTGTAAAGCAGGATGAAATATAGGACCTTGAGACAGAAGGTCCCCCCGTATTGGTAACCGCCAGGGAACGTCTGCGACGAGACGTACCAGATCGGCGTACCAGTGACGCCGAGGCCAATCCGGAGCAATGAGGATCACCGGAATTCCCTCGGTCGCTACCCTGCGGAGCAGGTGAGGGAGCAACTGCAGCGGAGGATAAACGTATATCAGGTGATACTGACCCCATGGGGCCACCAACGCATCCGAGGCATCCGCCCAGGGATCCCTGGATCTGGCCACAAACCTCGACACCTTGCGATTGAGTCGAGAGGCCATCAGGTCCACATCCGGCGTGCCCCACCGTCTGCAAAGGAGTTGAAAGACCTCCGGGTGCAAGGACCACTCTCCCTGGTCCAGCGTCTGGCGACTTAGATAGTCCGCCTGCCAATTGTCTACGCCCGGAATGTAGACGGCCGTCAGAGCCGGCACGCTTCTTTCGGCCCACCTCAGGATGCGGGCGACCTCGGAAGCCGCAGCTGAGCTCCGAGTCCCCCCTTGATGGTTGACATACGCCACTGCTGTGGCGTTGTCCGATTGGATCCTGATGGAGTGACCCTGTAGTTTCTCCGACCATGAGGAGAGGCACAGTCTGATTGCCCGTATCTCCAGCACATTGATCGGTAAGAGGGCTTCGTCCGGAGTCCAAAGCCCTTGGGCCGACAGGACTCCCCAGACTCCCCCCCCCCCCAGCCCGTCAGGCTGGCGTCCGTCGTGATCACCGTCCATTGGATGAGGAGGAACGACTTCCCGGACCGAAGAGCCGGGGACCTCAACCACCACGTCAGGGACGCCCTGACCAGGTGACTCACCTGGATCTGAAGATCCAAGGACAACGGGGATTTGTCCCAAGTGGACAAGATCTCTTTCTGTAAAGCCCTGGTGTGCGCTTGGGCATAAGGAACGGCCTCGAAGGAGGCCACCATGAGCCCCAGGACTCTCATGCAAAAGCGGATTGACGACCATTTTCGGGACGTCAGCACCCATACTGCAGACTGAAGTGTCAGTAGTTTGTCTGGAGGTAGGCAGACTCTTGCCTCCAAGGAGTCCAGAATCAGACCTAGATACTCCAGACGCTGAGTCGGGACTAGAACCGACTTCTGAACGTTCAGGAGCCACCCAAACTCCCTGAGGGTCTGACTGACGATAGTCACACTTTCTTCCAATTCTGAGCCACTGTCTGCTCTTAGAAGAAAATCGTCCAGATAGCCCATGATAGCAATGCCTCGCTGTCTCAGCAAAGCTAGGACCGGAGCAAGCACCTTGGTGAACACCCTCGGTGCCGAGGCTAGGCCGAAGGGAAGAGCCACAAATTGATAGTGGACTTCGCCGACCGCAAAGCGCAGAAACTTCTGGTGGCTTGCGCAGATCGGAACATGCAAGTAGGCGTCCTTGATGTCCAAGGATGCCAGAAAATCCCCTTGATGGAGTGTAGCGATCACCGTGCGAATGGATTCCATGCGGAATTTTTGCACCTTCACGAAGGCATTCAGGGCCTTGAGGTCCAGGATTGGCCGAACCCCGTCCTTTTTTGGAACAACAAACAGATTCGAGTAGAACCCCTGAAACCTCTCCTGGGACGGAACCGGCACAATTACTCCGGACCCGATCAAATCCTGTACAGCCCCCAAGAGGGCTGCCCGACGGGCAGGAAGGAGAGGGAGATTTGAGGGAAAGAATCTGTCTGGGGGCCAGGAGCGGAACTCTATTCTGTATCCTGAGGTGACCACCTCGCACACCCACCGGTCGGAGATCCGGGAGGTCCACCGATCCGTGAACCTGCGAAGTCGTCCCCCCACCCCAGAGACGGGCGGGGCAAGACTTCACGCGGAGGCGGGCTTGGGAGCCGGCTTGTTCGGCTTACGCACCCAGGGGCGCTTGTGCCCGCCAGCCGCACTGTTGTCAGTCTGGGATGGCTTACCCGTGGACTCTGACGGACGAAAAAAACCCTTTTTTGCTGGAAAGGAAGGACCCGGTTTACGTCGGGCCTCCTTACCCTTGATAGTTTGAGGAAGGAGAGTGCTTTTACCTCCCGTGACATCCTTGATGATGTCATCCAGAGCAGCACCAAAAAGTCTACCACCCTTAAAAGGTAGATCCGTCAGGAGCTTCTTAGATGCTAGGTCAGCAGACCAGCATTTCAACCAGATGAGACGACGCAATACCACCGCCGAGACAGAGGCCCTGGATATTAAAGGGGCCGCGTCCAACGTGGCGTCGCACACATATATCAGACCCTGCACCATCTGGTGGGCCAGAGCAATAGTGTCTGGAGGAAGGTTATACTCCTGCACAGTTTGGTGCAAAATTTTTGCCCATTCCGTGAGTGTCTGAGACACAAGGGTCGCCGCTACTACGGGCCGTAGGGCGGATCCCAACAAGGCGAACATGGCTCTACTCACCACTTCTGACCTCCTGTCAGTGGGGTCCTTAAACGCAGGAGTCCCCTCCATCGGGAGAGTGGTGGCCTTGTTTAAACGGGCGACTGGAGGGTCGACCACCGGGGGAGAAGCCCACTTTTTAAGCAGGGCGTCTTCAAAGGGGTATCTAATAGACAAATGCCGCGGGACCATGAAAGTCTTCTGCGGCTTTTCCCAGACCTGGTCAATGAGCTGGTCAAAGAAAGATACATATGGAAAAACCTTTTTAGAAGGCTTGGTCTTAAAAGAACCAAAAGGAGACTGTATCCGCCTGAGGTTCTGCGGTCGCAGCATTTAGCTTGAGAGTGTCCCTCACAGCATCAATGAGTTCACTAACAAGCGCCCTGTCATTTACTGACTCAGAACTGGAGTCTTCCTCACAAGGAATGTCCTGTTCAAAACCATCCAAATATTCAGAGCTAGGGTCCTGAGCAGCAATAGCTAGGCCCATATCTGAATCAGAGCACTCCCCTTGTGGAGATAAAGTGGGGAGAGGGCGCTTTTTTGCTCCCTTGTGCTCATACACAGCTTCCATCCTGGTCAGAAATGATTCCAGGACTGCCGACAACTGGTCCATAGGGACCGCAGGTGCTGGAGCACTGGCTGCTGCCTCTGGCATGTTAGGGGAAGCTGGTGACTCTGACTCCATAATGTCCCTCTCTGAGACCACCCACAGGCTGTGCTGACTGAAGTAGAGGAATGCCCAGGGAACCCACCAACCTGACCAGGACCGCTCGGTTCCGCCGCTCTATCTCACTGCGCTGCGCTGCTCAGCGTGAGTGAGCTGAGAGGAGAGAGTGTGAGGAGATTCGCGCCGTTCCCAGCGGCGCTAGAGGCCAAACTAGTGCTAGAAAAACGTGCGGCTACAAGAAAATGGCCGCCGCAATGTGCTCCGGCGGGCCACGGCAAGATGGCCGCCAATGTAAAATCAGCACACACACTAAACATGGCGCAGAACGGCGCCCAGGCCCCTCACACCCAAAAACAAAACAGCCCCAGCGAATGCAGAGCAGCATGAGCCCCCCCCAGGACAGTATGGCCCCAGGCACCCCACACAGTACAGCGCCAGCACTAGTGACCAGAGAGTGACATTAAAAAAACACAGGGGGAGACAGGGAAATCCCCCACACAAGAAACACACAGCATGTACTCACCTGCAGCCAGGAGAGACTACTTACCCGTCCCCTGAGGGACCCACTGGTGTGTTTCTGACAGAACTATCACAGCGCGGTACTGAGTAGCTGTCGGCCCGGTCCACCGCGAAAGATACAGCCGGACTGTTCTATCTTGAGAGGACCGCGGAGCTGGAAGCCCACCGGCCACCCCTGGAGTCGTGGGGCATGTCGTGAACTGAGTCTCACGCACACAAGGCGAGGATCAGCACGCTCGATGGTCGGACAGGGAAGACTACGAGGATATCTTGTACCCAACCTGTTGCCCAGCCGACAGTTGATAGAAGATCTCAAAAGAATAAAATAGGAAAAAATTTCCAAAAGGAATAAAAATAGGTCAGGAGACTGGCTCCTGAGAGAGCCACGTCTTCTCCTTCTGCTAGGCAGAAAAAAACTGAGGTCTGCTGACTGCAGTGGGAGGGTTATGCCGGAGGGACCGCCCCCCTGGGCGGGGCTATTCAGCTCTGGCTGCTTAGAATGTATGTATAACATCTCACATTCTGCCTAGGTCTTCTCCTGCAAGCAGGGACATAACCCACGTGTAAAGGTGTATAAGACACGCTGTGTCAGTCCATGGATGACAAGAGAAAAGAGGTTTTCCCAAGCACAGTGTCTCGGCATTATTTGGAGTGCCACAATAAGGATCCAAAAGGTACCACCTTTGTGGCCATAGATCGTTTTACTCCACACTGGCGGGGCAGCTCATCCAAGCGGGAAATTTCTAGGATCGAGACCCGCTGGATTTATGACCTCAAATGCTACACCCCATTCGGCTTGAACGTCGAATGGGATGTGAACTGTTTTATTAATAATAGTTGAGGTTTTTATTATATATATATTTTTTTTTTTATCTCCGTGAGCTGCACGGCCGTATTGCGCATGCGCGGCCGTGCATAATATTGATGTTTCCTCCCTCCTGTTTGATTACTAATGGTATAGTCCAGTGTGTATGCGCTGGACGTACTGAGGATGGTGGAGATGGTAATCAGCTGTGCATTCCCTCATGCCGTCCAATCAGAGAAAGAAGTTGTAGTCATTTCCTTATATATACTGAGCGTGCTCGCACTATTGGCCACGCCTCTGATGATATCCCTTCGGATGAAACATGTCAGACTGACCATTGTGAACACGCTTTGACCTGCAGTTTGTTACCTGCCTTTTACCATTTGTATTCCTGTAAGTAGAATTTTAAATAAACTTTTTTGTTTGATCTTACGGGCTTCACTATGCTGCCTTTTTTTTCCTATTTTGGTTCACCTTGATTGAGGAGGACTGCATAGCATCATCATACACTGAGTCCTGAAGGTTTCCTTGATGTCGGTGTTGTTTGGATTTTCTGTCATTATCCCAACAAGTCTGGAGAGTTGTATTCATCATTGATCCTCTACAATTGCCATTAACGTCTGATTATGTTCACTCTCTGGTAAGCAGACTGTGAGCACAACTGGTGTGGTGTGTTTTTCTTTCACACTGAAATCTTTGGTGGTGGTGTCCCAAAATCATTTTGCACATACCTTCATTATTGATTTTTAAGGACTGTCACGTTTAATAGTTCTACCTAAGCGCTGCATTTTTGGATTCACATATTTTGGCGTTTGCTTCATCAACAGACTGTGCACGCTGCTTTTGTCATTGCTTTAAAAGAGAACAATAATTTTTTTACTGTTAGCGCAAATATTTGTTCACCTTGTTTACACTAATTCTATAACTCTGATCAGCGGATTACAACCCGCTGTTTAGAGTTATTAACCCCTAATGTGACTGCCCCCGCATGCCGCCACAAATGTTTAATAAAAAAATAAAAAAACACACATAGCAAGACCCCCCTAGGTCTGCACGCACTCACCCCTCCATGGTGACGGTTTCCCCGCACTCACCCCTCCATGGTGACGGTTTCCCCGCACTCACCCGTTCACGGATACCTCAGCTTCTCCACCCGGCCAACCGATCTGTCCTGATTGGCCAGGAGGAGAAGACGGTAGCAAATATTAATTGGCTAGTGTCACAAGTGGGTGGGTGGGTTCGGGGTGCAATGCTCTGCACCCCTAGCCCAACCTTTTTCAAGCCAGTTAGAGCCTCAGGCTCTAATCATGAGTCCGGCACCCTGAAGCGGCGCCACCCCCCTTCGCCCCCAATGAACTGGCCGCTTCTGGACATGGCACGGACTCTGTCAAGCAGATCCGCGGGCATAGCGGGGATCTGTCTGCTAATCTCCGGTGAACAGGCGGATGACAGGTCCGTGTCCGCTCCACTGATGCAGAGCGCACACGGACACAGCCTGCTGTTCTCTATGGGGTGGTCAGATGGAAACGGACCGCATGTCCATTTCCATCAGATGCCATCCGGTCCGATCTGCTAGATAGATGGTGAATGGAATCCAAATCTGTCTGTTTTTAGCAGACTGGATTGACCGCAGGCGGGTGTAAATGGACACACACACACACACACAGGGCTCGACAATCCCCAGGCGCCAGGCCATTGCGACTAGAATTAGCGACCTGGCGCAGCACAGCTGGGGTATCCTGTGGCTCCTAGATTCCAAGCAAATTTGTCAAGCCGTGTGTGTGTGTGTGTGTGTGTGTGTGTGTGTATGTATGTGTGTGTATAATTTTTTATTTATTTTTTTATTCTAAACACCCTAGAGAATAAAATGGCAGTCGTTGCAATACTCTGTCACACTGTATTTGCGCATCGGTCTTACAAGCGCACTTTTTTGGGAAAAAATACACTTTTTTTAATAAAAAATAAATAAAAAAAAACAGTAAAGTTTGCCCAATTTTATATTGTGAATGATAAAGTTACCCAACATGTCACGCTTAAATTGCGTCCGCTCGTGGAATAGCGACAAACATTTACCCTTTAAAATCTCCATAGGCGACGTTTAAAAAAAATTCTACAGGTTGCATGTTTTGAGTTACAGAGGAGGTCCAGGGCTAGAATTATTGCTCTCGCTCTACCAATCGCGGCGATACCTCACATGTGTGGTTTGAACACCGCTTTCATATGCGGGGCGCTACTCACGTATGCATTCGCTTCTGCACTCGAGCTCGGAGGGACGGGCCGTGTTCCTGGCTCCTAGATTCCAAGCAAATTTATCAAGCCCTGGCGTACAGGTACGTCCCCTTTAAGAATCAGCATTGTGGGCGCGCACGCGCCGCAAGCTCCGCGAGTCCAACCGCAGGTTCTGGAGACTCTATGTCCAACGGGGATACCCGCGATCGTCTCACGGAGAGGTAGAACGGGGAAATGCTAATGTAAACAAGCATTTCCCCGTTCTTCCTAGTGACAGGACACCAATCACAGCTCCCTGTGATCAGTGTCGTGTCACACACAGCCCATCCCCCCCTACAGTTCGAAGCACTCCCTAGGACACACTTAACCCCTTCAGTGCCCCCTACAGGTTAACCTTCACTGCCAGTGTCATTTTTACAGTAATCCATGCATTTTTATAGCACTGATCGCTGTAAAAATGACAATGGTCCCAAAATGGTGTCAAAAGTGTCCGATGTATCCGCAAAAAAAAAAAAAAAAAAAAATGTTTTTATAAAAATGCCATAAAACTATCCCCTATTTTGTAGACGCTATAACTTTTGCGCAAACCAAACGCTTATTGCGATTTTTTTACCAGAAATATGTAGTAGAATACGTATCGGCCTAAACGGAGGAAAAAAATATATTTTTTTATATGTTTTTTTGGGGATATTTATTATAGAAAAAAAAGTAGGGTTGTCCTGATACCGAGCCGTTGCGCGAGTATTTGTACTCGCGCAAATGCTCCCGATGCCTGATCCGATACCTGTAATAGGGAGAGAGAGAAAAGCAGCGTGCAACAGGAAGTCCGTGGGCAGAGTCAGCGGGCAGCCGCATCATCCATCGGTGACCGGAGCCGTCACATTCAGTAACTGAAGTGATGCTCCGTGTTGCTGCTGTACACGGTCAGTGCTTTAACCAATCCCGGGTCCCGAAGCCCATCTTGGTACACCCTGCACTCGGTCACATTAAGCCAGCAGCGGACATCTTGTTACACCCAGCCCATATAGTTCGGGCTGGGTGTAACAAGATGTCCGCTGCTGCTTTTATGTAGCCAAGTGCAGGGTGTAGCAAGATGGGCGTCGCAGGCAGCATAGAAAAATAGTTTAGGTTGCTTTCATGTCATTTATTTCAGTGCCTGCCCATAAGTGCCAGCCATCTGTCAGTGCCCATCCATCAGTACCAGCTATCCATTAGTGCCACTGCCAGCCATCAGTTCCATCTTTCAGTGCGTGCCACCTATCAGTGCTGCATAATCAGTGCCACTGCCAGCCATCAGTGCCCATCCATCAGTCAGTGCCACCTTTTAGTGCCATCTATCAATGCGTCACATGACATTAAAAAAAAAGTATTGTAATCGGTATCGGCGAGTACTTGAACTCGGTCTTAAAAAAGTGGTATCGGGACAACCCTAGCAAAAAGTAAAAAAATATTGCTTTTTTTCAAAATTGACGCTCTATTTTTGTTTATAGCGTAAAAAATAAAAACTACAGAGGTGATCAAATACCACCAAAAGAAAGCTCTATTTGTGGGAAAAAAAAGGACATCAACTTTGTTTGGGAGCAACGTGGCACGACCGCGCAATTGTCAGTTAAAGCGACGCAGTGCCGAATCGCAAAAAGTGCTCTGGTCTTTGGCCAGCGAAATGGTCCGGGGCTTAAGTGGTTAAAGATTTTTCCCTTCTATTCCTATTCTTGTGACAAATCAAAATTTTGAATTTTCACAGTTCTAGTGACAAGTACCAGGACAAATACAGAGTAGCTCATCCTAACGAGGACAGCAATGAAAACCTGACCAGGATGAGAGAGAGAGAGAGAGAGGAGAGAGAGAGAGAGAGAGAGAGAGAGAGAGAGAGAGAGAGAGAGAGAGAGAGAGAGAGAGAGAGAGAGAGAGAGAGAGAGAGAGAGAGAGAGAGAGAGAGAGAGAGAGAGAGAGAGAGAGAGAGAGGAGAGAGGAGAGAGAGAGAGAGAGAGAGAGAGAGAGAGAGAGAGGAGAGAGAGAGAGAGAGAAGCTCATCCTACAGAGAAGCTCATCCTACAGAGTAGCTCATCCTAACGAGGACAGCAATGAAAACCTGACCAGGATTCGAGAGAGAGAGAGAGAGAGAGAGAGATAGTGAGGGGGTTAACTCGGTAGCGGGTGTGTGTGACCCCCTGGATGGCTCCCCACACAAAAACAGGCCCAGCAGACGGAGGTTGTGGTTTTCAAGATCAAAAGGTGCGGTTTATTTCTCTATTTACAGTGACAAAAACACAGCAAAGCAAAAAGAAACAAACAAAATAAATCCTGGTCAGCTTGACCTCTGACTAAACATGCAGGTTTCCCTAACTAACAACTGGGATCAGCCTGGTGCTGTCCTAGTCCCTAAGTCCCTGGTTTAGTAAATGTCCAAACAAATAGCCACACAGGCTTTGTCTCACCGCACAGGGGTTCACTCTCCCTAGACAGTCCACACAGGTCTGGTTCCAGGCATGAGCAAACACCTAATGAAGCTGGGAGTTTTTATAGAGGCCTTAAACGAGCTGACAAGCTTCAGCTGGTCTCATCAACTCCCTGCCTGCACGACGCCCAGCACTCTCCCTAGAGGTATGAATCATCCATGAGCCCACTAGCCTCAGCTGGGCTTCATCAACTCTCTCCCTAGTTGATAAAGTCGGCATAAAGCCTGAATCTGGGAGAAATATACCTACCCCCCCTGGATGCAACCAGGTGACTTTACCTTCCTGCTGTCACAATAGATATACACACACATATACTTTAATACAACCACCAGCTAGATCATATCTCTCACTCTATTGTATATTCATATATGCTATACTAACTTCTAGGGCAGCCTTTCCCAAACTTTTTTACCCCAGGGGAACCCTTAAAATAATTTTCAGGTCTTGTGGAACCCCTGATAGAACCATTCTTTGGGGTCAGTGGGAACAATGCCCCTTACTTGGAGGCCAGTGAAAAAAATGCCCTTTTTACAGTGGTGGCAAGGAATGACCCACTTACAGAGAGCTATAAGAATCATTGGTGTCATACCACTGGCTCAGAACTATTATCCAATTGTTTTTATTGTATACAAACTATTAATGTAGATCAATAAAAATTTGTTAATTTTATACATATGTAATGTGCCTGTAAAAAAGTCTGAGTTCCCCCCCCCCCCCCCAATATGAATATCCATTAGGACGTGTAATGGGCAATATCCAAGGTGCCCATTGGCCACCAAATGGACACCAGACCCACTTACTTCAACTACTCTAATAGTGGAATTACTGCCACATAAATTTGCAGTTTCACTCACCACTTAGGAGAGAATGAGAGACTTCATGGCAGAGGACCTCCAGCTGTCAACACTGAAAACCAAGAGATTTAAAAAAATTAGTGGGCGATTTACCCTACCAGATTTACAAGTGATGAGTGGATAGATAACTTTACAACTTAGGGCTCATTTACATGGATGCAGAGCTGTGTACAGCATTGGAAACTGCAATGTTTATGCATTATAGCTTAAAATCCTTAATGTCATGGCCAAAAAAAAAAAAAAAAGAGGGAAGAGAAAATCAAAGACAGGAACGGATGTACAGATCTTCCCACACATCTGATCATATACAGTACATCTCAGATGCATGAACTTGGATACAGCATTTCAGCAAGGGTAGAAATAGATACAGCAAGGGAGAAATATATGTGGAATTGGGCTTTAGGTGCAATAATCCTCATCTTGCAAGGGCTTATGACATAGGATAATCAAAATAGTAGTGTTCCCATATTGTATAAAAAGTAATAAGACTGCAAAGAAATAGAATGGCTATCCAAATCAAAAAGTGCCAACGAAATCCAGTTACTATGGGCTTTCACGTGTAACTGCTCTTTTTCACAGTCTGTCTTATTACTCAGATGGTATTAGGATTCAAGCTTAAACTTGAAAGTAAGAAAATTCCATCTACCTCCACAACATCCATAAACTCTGGCCTTAACCTGCCAAACAAATCAAAGTACTGGCATTCATCTTTGATACAGACACACCCAGTTATAAACCACAAGCACCAACCATTTTCTATTGATATGTACCTGGCATACAATGTTAAAGCAGTAGTAAACGCGCTCTATTATTTCCTGTAATTGCTTGTATTAGAAATTGTTTTTTTCCTTATCCATACCAAAGCCTGTGCCATCATGGGTATTCCCTTCCAAATCCCAGCGCGATACTGCTTCCTCCTCTCTCAATGACAACCTAAATCTCGCGCATGCGAGATTGTATTATGCATTAATCAAGCCTCGGCAGCGGGACATTACTCTCGCTACAGAATAGTTTTGCCGCAAATAACATTGACGCCGACACAACAGGAGGCTGTCTGGACTGACGGCATTAATAAAACTCCATATTCCCATCGCACACGTTCCTGGATAAACTCTCAAAAGTTTGGGTACTGCAGCAACAACCAGCTGGAAAATTGTTCAGAAAGCCACAAAGGAGATATTTGCTAGCACACCATGATCAACAAAGTAGCGTCCAAACGGATTGTTTATTGTGTGATGACATCACAAGAACAGTGCAACGTTTCGGGGGGCACGTAGGACCCCTTCGTCAGGCATGGGAGGGACAGCATGCCATAAATAATGGCCAATTTGCGTATGCGCTGGTGACATCACTAAAGTAGAAATCAGGCTACAGCTATCAACGGGCTCAAATGAGGATGGCAAAAAGTGTCAGTCACAGGTAAGTTATAGCAAACGGCTTCTAATAAGGGAAATTATGCAGTCAGTTTACTACCACTTTAAAGGCTGTAAACCCACTCTCATCATTTCTAAATTACTTCCATAGTGGTTATCTATAAGGATATAGATGCCTCCTGCATGTATCCTTACCTGTCAAATATCTCCCCTTTAGCCGTTTGGAGCCCTGCAATACTTTAGTTTTACTATTGTGGGGAGGTGCTTTTTCTAGTGGAAGACATGGATCTGCGTTTCTGCTTTACAGAAACACAGGATCCATGTCTTCGTGTACTGACAGAATGACAATCTGCCTTGTTTACATGGATACACCCACAGTCTGTTTAACGAACGGCAATCACAGCACTAGCGAGCCGTAGGTGGCGTGCACTCCTGCCCAAAATCCGGAAGTGCAGAATTACGTATACGGTATATAAATTCCGTATATATTACATACATACACACACACAATTCTAGACAGCGCAGCCGCCCTTCAGCAGTAAATCTGCTATGGGGCGGTCAGTAAGCGGTTAACTTCAATACCGGGCACTTTTCCCCCCTTCCTGCCCCGGCCAATTCTCAGCTTTCAGCGCTCTCACACTTTGAATTACAATTGCGCAATCATTGCAACACTGTACCCAAATTAAATTGTATTTAAATTTATATATTTAGACAGAGCTTTCTTTTGGTGGTATTTAATCGTCACTGGATTTTTTCTTTCTTTGCTAAAAAAAAAAAAAAAGGGGGGGGGGTGAAGGAAGTTCTTAGTTTGTTAGCTAATGTTGTAAAAAAAGTAAAAAAATTTTCATTGATGTGCGCTGATTAGAAAGCGCTAATATGCAGCACTCATGGGTACTGATAGGTGGCACCAATGATCAGTGCAGGTTTCCCCTGTGAGGAAATGCCGCTGATTGGATCTCCTCATCTTACGCTGTCAGTGTGAGGAGAGGAAAGCCGATAACCGTCTTTTTCTTGTTTACATGTGATCAGCTGTGATTGTACACAGTTGATCACATGGGTAAAGAGCCTCATCTAATCTCGACCTAGATCGGGGATGAGTCGTGTCCCAGGGACACAGCGCACCGTAGTTCGCCACACGCCCCTGCAGGCACAAAAGTGCGGTAAGAGTGGGGTCCCAAGAATGAGAGAGCCACCCTCATGGCCGTCATTTGTCTATATTGCGGGCGGGAGGTGGTTAAAGCAGTATTAAATCCCAAACAAACATTTAAATATTGCAGCTTACCATTTTTTAGATGCAGGTGGCAGCATTTTTTTTTTTTTTTAGGCTCTTTTCCCCCCCTCATTTTTTTTCACCTGGTGATCCAGTAATTTAAGTACCCCCTCCTCCTACCTATCCTGCATACCTACAGTACTCTGGTCCAGTCACAGGATCCTGCCAGCCTCAGCTTCCCCGTGTCAAAGAAGATGGCTGCAGGGTAGAGGAGGGAACACCGACAATGGCTGGGCCATCGGAGCCTATGGGTGACTTTACGGCTCCAGGAAATTCAAAGCTGTTGCTGAGCGATCCTTACACAGAAGAGCCAGAGCTGCAGAATCATGTGACCGCACCAGATTAACCACTTCCCGACCGCGCCATGTACAAAAGACAGTCCACAGCGCGGTCGAGTTATCCTGAGTGGACGTCCCAGGGACGTCCTCACAGAATCTTGCTCCCGCGCGCCCCCAGGGGCGCGCTCCAGGATATGTCCGTGACCGCCGGGTCCGGAAGACCCGGCGCATCACGGATCACGGTAGATGGCCGCTAATCGCGGCCGTTTACCCACGTGATCGCTCCATCAAATGACGGAGCGATCACTTGTAAACAGACCGGCGTCATTTGATGACGCCGGTTCCTCCCTCCCCTCTCTGTACCGATCGGTACAGTGTGAGAGGAGAGGGGAGGGAGCGGATCATGTCCGCTCCCTCCCCCATGTCAGCTGTGGGCTGGATCTGTGACAATTGCAGTCACAGATCCAGCAATCCATCCATCCCTGCTCAGCCATCCCTGTGCAATACTCTGCCAATACTCTGCAATTACACCCTGGCCAATACTCTGCAATACACCCTGTGCCAATACTCTGCAATACACCCTGTGCCAATACTCTGCAATACACCCTGTGCCAATACTCTGCAATACACCCTGTGCCAATACTCTGCAATACACCCTGTGCCAATACCCTGCCCATACTGTGCCAATACTCCACAATACCCGGCAATACTCCACAATACCCGGCAATACTCCACAATACCCGGCAATACTCCACAATACCCGGCAATACTCCACAATACCCGGCAATACTCCACAATACCCGGCAATACTCCACAATACCCGGCAATACTCCACAATACCCGGCAATACTCCACAATACCCTGCAATACTCCACAATACCCTGCAATACTCCACAATACCCTGCAATACTCCACAATACCCTGCAATACTCCACAATACCTGCAATACTCCACAATACCCTGCAATACTCCACAATACCCTGCAATACTCCACAATACCCTGCAATACTCCACAATACCCTGCAATACTCCACAATACCCCGCAATACTCCACAATACCCCGCAATACTCCACAATACCCCGCAATACTCCACAATACCCCGCAATACTCCACAATACCCCTCAATACCCGGCAATACCCCTCAATACCCGGCAATACCCCTCAATACCCGGCAATACCCCTCAATACCCGGCAATACTCCTCAATACCCGGCAATACTCCTCAATACCCGGCAATACTCCTCAATACCCGGCAATACTCCTCAATACCCGGCAATACTCCTCAATACCCGGCAATACTCCTCAATACCCGGCAATACTCCTCAATACCCGGCAATACTCCTCAATACCCGGCAATACTCCTCAATACCCGGCAATACTCTGCAATTAACCACTTCCCGCCCGCCCGCCGGCCGTCATATGACGTCCTTGACTTTGTGTGGAGTATCTGAATGATGGGAGCAGCTACAGGCATCATTCAGATATTCGCTTTTTTCAGCTGGCGATTCCCTACACCATAAGAACAATCATAGCGGCTGTTCCACCGCTTGATCGCTCTTACGAAGGTGAGAGGGGATGCCCCCC
This sequence comes from Rana muscosa, assembly GCA_029206835.1. Lineage (NCBI taxonomy): Eukaryota > Metazoa > Chordata > Amphibia > Anura > Ranidae > Rana > Rana muscosa. The sequence goes on from CM055127.1 coordinate 362,007,954, forward strand.
CCCTCCCGCTGCCCTCCGTTGCTTCTACCGACTCACCGCTACGATCAAAGCCAAGATTGTTTTTTTTTTTTTGTTTTTTTTTTAGGCTTCCTAGCCTAGAGGTGAGATGTGGGGTCTTATTGACACCCCCCCCCCCCATATCTCACTGTAAAGAGGACCTGTCATGCCATATTCCTATTACAAGGGATGTTTACATTCCTTGTAATAGGAATAAAAGTGCTAAAAAAAAAAATTTGGGGCGGAAAAACATGTCAAACTAAAATAAATAAAGTAAAATGAACAATAAAATATATTTTTTTTTTTTTAAAGCGCCCCTGCCCCCGCGAGCTCGCATGCAGAAGTGAACGCATACGTAAGCCCCGCCCACATATGAAAACGGTGTTCAAGCCACACATGTGAGGTATCGTTGCGAACGTTAGAGCGAGAGCAATAATTTTGGCCCTAGACCTCCTCTGTAACTCAAAACATATAACCAGTAAAAATATTTAAAGCATTGCCTATGGGGATTTTTAAGTAGCGAAGTTTGGCGCCATTCCACGAGCGTGTGCAATTTTGAAGGGTGACATGTTAGGTATCTATTTACTCGGCGTAACTTCATCTTTCACATTATGCAAAAACACTGGGCTAACTTTACTGTTTTTTTTTTCTTTTAGGCACAAAACAGTTTTTTTCCGTAAAAAACGCGTTAGAAAAATTTCTGCGCAAATACCGTGCAAGATAAAAAGTTGCAATGACCACCATTATATTCTTTAAGGTCTTTGCTAAAAAAACATATATAATGTTTTGGGGTTCTATGTAATTTTATAGCAAATAAATGATGATTTTTACATGTAGGAGAGAAATGTCAGAATTGGCCTGGGTGCTCCAGAACGCCTGAAGGTGCTCCCTGCATGTTGGGCCTCTGTATGTGGCCACGCTGTGTAAAAGTCTCACACATGTGGTATCGCCATACTCGGGAGGAATAGCAGAATGTGTTTTGGGGTTGTAATTTGTGGTATGCATATGCTGTGTGTGAGAAATAACCTGCTAATATGACAATTTTGTGGAAAAAAAAAAAAAAGAAAAAAAAATCTTGATTTTTGCAAAGAATTGTGGGAAAAAATGACAACTTCAAAAAACTCACAATGACTCTTTCTAAATACCTTGGAATGTCTTCTTTCCAAAAAGGGGTCATTTGGGGGGTATTTGTACTTTTCTGGCATGTTAGGGTCTCAAGAAATGAGATCGGCCGTCAGTACTTCAGGTGTGATCAATTTTCAGATATTGGCACCATAGCTTGTGGACTCTATAACTTTCACAAAGACCAAAAAATATCCACCAATTTGTACTTATTTTTACCAAAGATATGTAGCAGTATAAATTTTGGCCAAAATGTATGAAGAAAAAATACTAATTTGCAAAATTTTATAACGGAAACAAAGAAAAATTCATTTTTTTACAAAATTTTCAGTCTTTTTTCTCTTATAGCGCAAAAAATAAAAAACCCAACAGTGATTAAATACCACCAAAAGAAAGCTCTATTTGTGTGAAAAAAAGGACAAAAATTTCATATGGGTACAGTGTTGTATGACTGAGTAATTGTCATTCAAAATGTGAGAGCACCGAAAGCTGAAAATTCGTCTGGTTAGGAAGGGGGTTTAAGTGCCCAGTTGTCAAGTGGTTAAAAAAAGGTAACTACATATTTTTGTTATACAGGGTATGCAGGACAGAGCATAACTAAACCCAAAAGTGTAATATTTGTAGCTTACCAATCATTGGATGTGGTGGCTGTATTCATTTTCTTCCCCCCCCCCCCCCCCCTCTGTTTTCACCTGGTGATCTGCCTAGTAACACAGCTCCTGTATTAGAATGTCCCCACTCTGGATTAAAAAGCACAGGAGAACCTATGGATGGCAGCATTGTCAGTCTAGGGGGGTGGAGTGTTAGACCCCTTTCACACTGGGGCGCTTTCCAGGCATTTTAGCACTAAAAATAGCGCTTCTCAAGCCTCCCCAGTGTGAAAGCCCAAGAAAAAACCAACTCCTTTTCTGGGGTCTCCTGGCTCCTCTTCCTGAGTGCCCCCACAGAGAGCCACATTCCATGGGGGCACTTGTGTGGGCGCGCTCCCGAGTCCTGCTGCTGCGTCCATTGACAGACAGCATGACCTGGCCCTGTGTCACTGGATTTGATTGACAGCAGCGTGAGCCAATGGCTCCTGCCGCTATTAACTTATCCAATGAGGACCCGAGACAGGGGTTTCTGTTAGAATTTTTTCTCCTTCACTGATGAGCACGGCTAGGCAGCGCTGATGGGCTGCAATTAGGGGTGCACCAAATAGAAATTTTGGTGCCGAAACCAAAAATGACCGTTTTCAAAAAATATTTATATATAAAATTGTATTATATTTGACTTTTTAATTTATATCAATTTAAATATGAATTTATTGTTGGCTATTATTGGCACCTTTAGTGCAAGAAAAGCTCAAGAAAATGCAGTCTGAAGTCTCTGACCATCTCTTGTATCATGTCTGCAGTCTCAGCCTGTCAGATGCAGCCTCACCAGTGTCCAGCAGACGGAGCCTCACCAGTGTCCAGCAGACGGAGCCTCACCAGTGCCCAGCAGACGGAGCCTCACCAGTGCCCAGCAGACGGAGCCTCACCAGTGCCCAGCAGACGGAGCCTCACCAGTGCCCAGCAGACGGAGCCTCACCAGTGCCCGAATCAAAGTGGCGATCTACCGCCGTCACAGAGCTGGATTTTAAATTATCTGGGCCAGGCGGCCGCAGTAACAATGTCCTGCCTCCTGTGATACGTCACACTGATCAGTGCCCTGATTATCTTTACAGGTCTCCCCTGTAAGGAAATGCCACTTATCGGCTCCGACAGTGTGTTAAGAGCATGTGATCAGCTGTGATAGGACACAGCTGATCACATGGGTAAAGAGCCTCGTCATCAACTCTTTACCGAGACCAGGGTTGCGCTGTGTCCCAGGGACAGAGTGCGCCGCCGATCGCAGCGTGCCACCATGGGCAGACAAACGCGGTGAGACTAGGGCAACATCATATGACGTTGTCCCAGAACCAGACAGCCCCCGCCGCCATCATTTGTCTATATGGCGGGCAGGAGGTGGTTAAAGTGATATTGAATGCAATTTTAAATTTTTTTGTCTTTATACTTGCCTGCTCTATGCAGCTGTTTTGCACAGAGCCACTGCAATCCTCCTCTTCTCGGGGCCAACACTCCTGGCCCTTTCCTCCTGCAGCGTGTCCCCAGAGCAAGCAGCTTGCCCGAACCCGCAGCTCTGCATGTCCATTCACACAGAGCTGTGGCTCAGCCCAGCCCATTCTCTCTTCTTCTCTTTTCTGTTGAGACTGACAGCAGTGGGAGCTAATGAGGAGGGCGAGTCCCTGGAGAGCCAAGCCTCTCATGCACATTGCTGGATCGCAATGGGGCTCAGGTAGAGCTGGGGGGGGGGGGGGGCGTTGGAATGCATGAAGGTAAAAAGCCTTAAGACTTTAGGCTTCATATACACTGATGCTGGTAAACGAAGTTTAGGAGCAGTTGGGCATTTTTTTTTTCAACTGCTCCTGAACTCTCCTCTGTTAGCTTATCAGTACATGTACACAGGGTCATTTATAGTTGTATCTAGGTAGGAGTTTCAAAGCTTTTTTTGGAAAGCAGATAAAAAATTTTAAAAAAAAACACACACGCGTTCAGGAGGCATTTGATACGCCTGTAACAGCTTGTAAACGTGGTAACTCGGGTTTAGTTTACAGGCGGTTTTAATTTTTGACTATTTAAAAAATAAAAAAGCAAATACGGCATGTAAACGTGGCAAAACTGACATTTTTTAAACGTTGTTTACAATCTATCAAGTTAAATCGTTCAGGGGAGGTTGTAAAACATCCCGTTTACATTAAGCCAAATAACCACTTTAAGACCAGGTTCACACTGGGCTGCGGGAGTGAAGCCGTGCGAGTTCAGCTGAACTCGCACGATTTCACTCCTGCCTGTCGGTCCCGATTTCGGCCGCAATTTCAGAGACATCTGTCCAGGTTTCTGCACAGATGTCTATGTAAATCACGGGCCGAAATCGCAAAAAAGTAGTGCAGAAACGACTTTTTGAAATCGCTGCAGTGCCATACATGCGGCGTTGCACCGATTAGGACATGCCATTACCGCCGATTTGACATAGTGTGAACCAGGGCTAATACCGCTTTCAACCCATGTACCGCCGCCCCATTCAGCTCTACAACAAAAGCATGTATGAAGCATGTGCACAAGGAAGGACACCACGGCTGCACATTTCCACGCACACAGCCAAGGCGTCTCGCTTTGGTTTGCGTCCACTGAAACGTGCAGCCAGACTGACCCATGCGGTGTACACGACACCCAGTGCTTTTATTGCACAGGTAGGTGAAGGTAGGTGTGCATGCACTAAGGTGCGTTTGTGAAGACGCAGTGCTGGGAGACTGGGGTTTACAGCACGACTCAACACAAACTGGGGGGGCGACAACAATCCACAGGCTGCGGATCAGTCAAGTCTTGGAAGTGTAAGCAATAAGGAGCTGCAGCTGCTGAGGAACTACAAGTCCTGCAATGCCCTGCCATGCTGTGTGTGACAGAACAGGCAGGGACCTGGAATTGCTCAGAGCCATACATATACATATACACGCTGCACAGTGTGAGTTGAGTGTTCTGAGGGAGAGTCACATACATGTGTCTGTATGCACAGCCCACACAGCTCTCCTCCTCTGCCCGGGCACAATGTAGTAAACAGGTGATGTAAACGTCCCCTCCTCACCTCAGCCAGGTATTTATCTGCTTCCCCCGGCCTTCCCGACCTACCGGGCCTTCTTCTATCTCCGCCCACAAAGCTCGTATATCCTCCCGTTCTACCCGAGGCTCCGAGCGGCCGACATTCCGCGCACCTCCTCACACAGCGCCCTAGTTCGTACTGATCGCTCATTGGCCGAACGGGCTGCCACTCCGAACAAGAAAGCCAGCCCAACTCACTTACTCCAACCAATGGAAGTTGAAAGTTTCACAGAGTTTATCTGTGATTGGAGAGACCGGTCGTCACTACAGAGAAAAATGGCAGGTTGCTGCTCAGTGACCCCCCCCCCCAACGTCACTACCCCAGTTCATGAATACTCCAATCCCTCGCCGCTGGGTGGACTGGAGCCCACCGAGGGAGATTATTGGTCGTGGTTACTGTCAGTCAAAGATCAGACCGCCTAAGGTAGCCCCTGAGCTCCTCGGCAGCTGTGATTGGCCAGTCCGCTTTACGTGTTGTATATTTGTGCCTTGCAGCCAATAAGGGGACGAGTTATTTATAGACCTCATTCGCTCTACCTGTCAGGTACTATAACCTCCGGGGAGGCGGGGCCTGCCAGGGGCTATGGAATAATTTATTGTCAGGGATACGTTTTATTTAATATGCATGTCTGTATGTAATCACAGTGTGACTGCACACCACAAACACAGCTAACGACGTGATACTTCACATCCTCAGACTTCCCTTCATGCTGCAACAACAAGAAGTACAAGTGATGCTGCAATGATGTGCCTGTGGGCAAAATCACAATTATCCCCCCCAAGCTTGGTAACAGATTTTGTTGTCGATGCTATTTATAGATACACTCTGACATTTAGATTTTTTTTTGTGTTGCCATTTCTTCTCCACAAGGCCACCACACTAAGAAAAATTCTAAAGAGGGAAAAAAAAAAAAAAAAAAGCGCTTGGTCACATAACGCAAAATAACAGCAGCCACTTGATTAACTGTGATATCAGCTAGTGAACAAAAAACTAAAAATTATATGTAGCGCTAAAATTGAATGCAACATAAAATAATAAAGTACAAGCATGCAATTGGTGCGAAAATAACCTCCGTAGCCCAGATTCATACAGACAGCGAGATTAAAATCGCGCAAATTCAGCTGAACTCGCACAATTTCATTCCCCCATGTCGGTCTGATGTTGGAGGCGATTTCAGAGACATCTGTGCGGGTTCCTGCACTGATGTCTATACAAAATGGCACCCCAAAGTTGCCAAAAGTAGTAAAGAAACTACTTTTGGGAATCGGTGTGGCCCTGCAAATGTGGCGTTGCACCGATTCA